>JAECUM010051240.1:0-26481 GCA_016617855.1 Megalonaias nervosa | reverse complement strand
GGTTTGTGTTATGTTTTATGGACTTGCCTTACGGCTGGCCTTGTGCCATAGTCCATTTTTGTGTGTATTTTGTGTTGCGCGTTTGGACTTGCCATACGGTCGGCCTTATGCCATAGTCTATTTTTATGTGTAATTTGTGTTACGCGTTTATTTATATTTCCCGATTTTGTCGATTTCCTACTTACCTTAGGGCTTGTATTTTGTTTAGTGGACTTGTCCTTTAGCTAGCAGTTGCTTTGGTCCAGGGTTTGATTGTTTATTTATTGATATGTTTTTATGGACTTGCCATACGGCTGGCCCTGTGCCATAGTCCATTTTTTGTGTGTATTTTGTGTTGAGTGTTTGGACTTGCCATACAGCTGGCCCTGTGCCATAGTCCATTTTTATGTGTAATTTGTGTTTCGCGTTTATTCATATTTTCCAGGCTTTGTCGATTTCCTTCAGGAACAGTAGGATACTTTTTTAGGTGATCTCTAGGTTGTTGTGCTTGGTCCTGTCCAGTATTTCTGGGTATGTTGTCGGTGATCCGATTCGTTTTTGGTATTCCCTGAAAATGTTCCTTTGTAGTTGGTACTTGCTGCAGGTGTTGAAGACGTGATCGAGTGTTTCTGGTTCTGGGCAGTGTGGACAGTTTGTGTTATCGTTCTGTTGGTCCTTAATGTGTTTTCCATAGCTGCTTTTCAGTAGTGTTTTTCCTGTTTTTATCCTGTTGATGACTTGAAGTTCGTTGTTTTGTAATCCTTTAGGTGTCTTGATGCTTCGGATTGCTTCCTTTTGCAATCGATACAGGTGCCTACCTTTGTTGGTGGTATCCCAGTAATGTTGCCATTTCTGGTTTATATGTTGTCTAACCTAGCTGTATAGTTCTTGGACGCTGTAAGCGATGGGTTGGACTTCATTGACGTGTAGACTTTGTTTTGCAGCGAGGTCAGCTTTGTCATTGCCAATTAGGTTGATGTGAGATGGTACCCATAAAAATTCCACGTTGAACTGGTCCATTTCCAGTTCTCGTAGAATAAGCATTGTTTCTTGTAACATATTTCCGCTGCTTTTTGATGAACCAGTTTCTATTGATTTCAGAACGCTTAGTGAGTCCGTTATGACGACATGGTTTTTAATTGTTTGAGTTTTTATCCATAGCAATGCTTGTTTTATCGCCCAAAATTCCGCTGTATAGATTTAACATCTATCAGGTAGCCTCGCTCCAATTTGGGTGTTTAGTTCGGGCACTATAATGGCTGCCGCTGTCCTATTAAGTTCTTGGGATTTGGACCCATCTGTGTAGATTTTTGTATGTTGGGAGTAGTTTTCTTCTAAAATTTTTATAGATTCCAGTTAGAATGTTCCAAGGGTTGTTCTGTTTGTGTCCTAATGCCATCGCTGCAAAGTTTATTCTGGGTGCGTTGTTCTTCCAGGGTGTGAGGTCGCAGATTTTATATTGTTCTGCCTGGATTTCTCTTATTTTCATTTCCTCTTTAAGCGTGTGCACTTTCTTGCAAGCCGGGGGGTTGGGTACTAGTTTTGTGCTGAAGGGCCTTGCGCAGTTTCTAATAGCTGTTCTAGTTGGGTTGATATCCGAGTGTATGGAGTTTCTGATAGCATATCGTAAGATATGTTCTTCTCTTCTTATGTTCAAAGGTAGTTCACCTGTTAGAATCTGTAGTTCGTCATTTGCGGTATTTGGTAGTGTTCCTGTGCATATTCCAAGTGCCTTGTATTGGATGCTGTTTAATTTTAGGAGAAGGAAGTCGTTTGCAGACGCACATATTTGGCATCCACAATCCAGTTTGGCTCTGATTAGTGCCTTATATAACATAAGTAGAGTATGTTGGTCAGCTTCCCATCTTGTTCCCTTTAGATGTTTTAGTATGGTGCTATCTTGTTGGCTTTTGTTAATTAGTTCCGCTATATGTTGGGTCCAGGCTAGGTTTTCGTCAAGTATCATTCCTAGGAAATATGCCTGCTTGACGCATTTGACCGGTGTTCCTTGTAGGTATAAAGTTGGATATTTGGGCTTATGCCTGTTGTGGGGGGAAAAAAGCATTCCAACTGTTTTGTCACTAGAAATTTTGAAGCCCCAGTTGTTTGCCCATTGTGAGACTGAGTCTAGGTTCTTTTGTAGTGAGTTGATATATGTTTGGTTGTTGGGATCTCCTGCCTTCCAAATTCCGCTGTCGTCGGCAAACTGGGACAAACTGATTGTGTTGTCGATGTAGTCGCTAAGGTTGCTGACCATTATATTGAAAAGTGTAGGACTTACTACGCTTCCTTGGGGTGTTCCGTTATCCAATGTGTATGTGTTGGAGGTTTTGTCGCCTACTCTAGTTTTAATTTGTGCTCTGCTATATATGGTTCAAACGCGGACGCGATAGAAAACATCCCTACTAGGTTTTTTTTTTTGTTGGGTTGGAACGTTATGATAGCGAATCTCATGGTGAGGGATAGAGAGGTCAAAAGAGCATATATTCACAGTCTTTTTGAAAACAAACGACAGACACATGTTTTCAAAACACAACTTTTTTTATTCAACAAACAACGAACCACAAACAATTAACAATAAACTATTTTTGACAAGATTGACAACGTTGTGAAATCATGTGAGATTTCCACTGATGGAAATCATGAGGCCATTGATGTACACTACGTTTCCTAGCTAAAGACAAAAGATAGCCATAATGTTCACAAAACCATCGATCTACTTTCTCATCGTTTCTAGAAGAGTTACTATCAAAATAAGTCACTAAATGTTCTAAAGGATATCCAGGACTGCGTTGATGAAGAAATACACACAATATTGTCCACACACCTTGGAATCTGTGCCTTGTAATTCCACGTTATTGTATCGTGTCGTCAGCGCATTTCTTCTCATAAAGTCGATGATGTCGTCTTCCAAAGGGGGTAATCCATACGAATCAAAATATTCCACACAATCCTCTTGAGGGAAGTAGACGGCTACCCAGTGAGTTCCTGGGAGATGGCTGTCGTCCGTGTTGATGACATAAGCTTGATGATCTTGAGGTTTGCGATGAGGTAGTTCATCTTTAGCGCACACGACAGGATTCCATGAAGCAGTGTACGACCTGTTGTTCAAAAGGTAATAAAGTTCCCAGGTATCCGTGTTTTGTTTTGGTGTTTCTTTTTTTTCACAGGTAATGATAAGTCATCAATTCAATTCTGATTTTTTCTTTGAAAATCTCTGTCAAGTAACCGTTTCTTCGCTTCGTCTCCGCACTCTGGGCTAAGAGAGATTCTCTGCGATAGATCTCTAGAGCAGTCAATGGAGGGCAGGAATGATCACGCAAGCCTTTATACCAGTCATGCAACATTGCTTCTTCAGAGATGAGACTCCAATCTTCGTCCAGATACTCGTCCAATTTTTCTTCTTGACTTATCATCAAACATTGATCGTGTTGAATTTGACTGGGATGATCGTTTTGACATCCATAGCAATCTTTCTTACTCAATTCCGTAATTTTATCCACCAGGTGTTTGGCAAAACAGGACACTAAATGTTGTTCTTGTTCTGGCCATCTGGATGTGACCACTACGTCCTCTTTGTCTTGGTCTTGGGGTTCTGTTTTCACGCCACCCTCCCATTCCATTTCCAAAGATTCTCTACTGTTCAAAGAGGTATAAGTGTCTTCCATAGTTTCTAATAGTCTAGAATGACTTCTCTCAAACTGTTGATTTCAGTGCTATTATCGAACTCGGCATACAAGATGACGTTGACCGTCTCGGTGAGAGCTTCTGCAAACTGAAGTTCTACACGTAGTTGACCGGATTTTATAGGGTGGAAATGTCTCTAGTCGCTGCCTTGGTCTGGAGTGAAATCAAAGGCCCACAAAGTGTAACCTCCTACATAATCTTCGTACGAAATACCGTGACTGGTGTTGGTTCCTAGTTGTCCGGTAGCTTCGTACAGGGACAAGTACGACCAAAAGTAATTCTTCTGGGCAAAGTTAGGTTCGAAGGGTCTGGTACACAAGGTATTGCCATCGCGACTGACTTCGATCTTGGACACTCTGTAGTGCTTAAACTGGAAAGGACTTTGATCGTGGGCTCCGTTGAGGGCTGCATTACTGACGATACCAACGATTAAACGTTTGGGTAACTGTCCTTGGAACAGATGATCTTCGATCTTGGATCGGAGTCCAGTAGCAATTGTGAACGTTTTCACTTCTACACGTCGTATCCGACACTTGGCGGTCATTTTGCTCAATGTGTGACTGATGTCGTTTCCCGCGTTAGATAACACGTCTATGCGGCGCATATAAAGTCTGGCTTCTTGGATGATGGTTTTGTACTCGTTGGCATGAGCCATCAAATGGAAAGCGACACTGCTGCGACTTAATCTCAGGCGGATATCCACTCCATTCAGCAAATACTTGTCTTGCAACCACATGTCCAAATGCAAGTGATGCATCAGTTCTAAACTACGACCTTGCAGGATTTTCTTTCGACGGTCGTTAAAACCCACATTGTGAGGATTGTCATCGGCTGTTAGGGCTGTGTCGTTAAACGTGTCTTCACCTGCTATGTCAGGTTTCCATACCATGGAAGCATCCAGATGAGTGTTCTTGGCCTCTTTGCCGCACGTCAAGAGATTTTCCAGGTACGATCCGTAAGGGTAAGTGTCCATGCTACTGCTGACCAGTTTGTTATTCAAGTACAAATCCACATCGCTGAACAAGGAATGCATGAAATTGTTGACGGGAGCTACTCTGGCATCGGCACCAGGATTGGTGTTCTCAGTTTTGATCACTTTCAATTTCAGGTACAAGCAACTGCTATTCAGATCGATGTAATCTTCGAGTTGTACTTTGATTTCAAACTCAATGGGAGCTGAATCCGTCAAAAAGGAGACAGGATGAAATTCGACCCATTGAGATTCTTGCATTGTCATCATTGTGGGTGGCGTGGAAAACAGATCCAGTTCCGACTTGGAACAAGCGCAAGACTCTCGGTGCATCATTTTCTTTTTTTTAATAATCAAAAACGTCTAACTCTCGGACGGTTTTTCTTTTCTTAGTCTTTCTAGCTCTAGGGGTGTGAAGTCCTCTGAAGGGGTGTTTTCATCGTCTTTTTCTGCCTTGTCCTTGCTGTGGCGTCAGGGAAGCAGGAATACCTGCCTCGGCATCGCCCAGGGCATTTATAGGAGTTTCTCGTTGGCCCAAAATGTCTTTGCCTGTTTGAAGCAAGACATTTTTGCCTGCTCTCAAGAAAGCTTCTTTGGGGTTTTGTTTGTCAATGATGACATTTTGGAGAAATTCTTTACCTTGCGTCAACGCGGCATCTTTCAAGGCGTGCAATCCCCGTGTCACCATTGGTTTCAAAACGGGAGCCACCGAACGAAAAGCTGATTTTAGCATATCTCCTACACCATGTCCTTGCTGTCGAGCGACTCCTTGGTACACAGGATACATGACTGACAAAAGGTTAGAGTAATCGTTTTCGAAAATGGAGTTTCACTGTGACTTTCCCTTTGATGAAAGAAATATTTTGTCCCAGATCTCCTTTTATAGTAATGTTGACAGTGTCGAAATACGACTTACTGACGGGCAAATAATGAGGATGTACAAATTCGCGGTGAACGTGATAGGTGTTTCCACCTTCCTCGTCAGCGTTCGTAGCAGAATCGACTTTGAAAGGAATGACACGCAGTAACGGTACGGAGGTGTGCCCCACCATGTTGTACTCCGCCACATCGGAGAAAACAAAGATCAAATTCAGTCCTTGGTTCATTTCCACAGGGAATCTAAAATATTTCTCAAAATCCGAGTTACCGGTCACGGCTGGTATTTCGTTTGTAATCTTGATCAACTTGGGGTCTCCACACAAAATGTCATACAATTCAGGACAGAATGTAATGGCCAATACTTTGTCCTCAGAATATTTGATTAGTAGCCGACGAGCTATTTTATGGTATTCGATCGTGACACTTTTTCTGGTTTTCTCCAAGACTTTACCAAATATGGGATTGAACCTGTCAGCAATAGCATTCACCAAATGTTGACCACTAAAATAATAGCCTGGGGAAATTTTCAACCGATAACTGGTCCATTTAGTTTTGGGGTCTTGTGATTTCATAGAGTCGCCTACACCGCTGCGTTCATCCAAGTGTTGTTGCACTTGCTCGTCATGAGCTTCTACCGTAAAAGTGTTTTGATTTTCGATGATGTTTTTGATTTATGCAGGGAGAATCATTTCCACTAAAGCCACTTCCCAATGGGCTTCGTGATCCAATTGGATGGCCTGAGGTAATTTGGCCGTGTAACAGCATAAGGTGTTTTTGGGAAACACCTCCATGGAACTGTCACTGGGTAACGTTAAGTAAAATTGGTTGTTCATAATTCCAGGGTTCTAGTGTCCGAGGGGTTGCTGGAAGTCAGAGGAGTGTCTAAAAGAGGATGGTTAGGGTGACTCTTGGAAGGGGGACTAACGTTGGACGCAAGACTCCCGCTGTTGTTCCCGTTAGAGGAATATTTCAGAGACGAATTGGAAAGAAAATAACCAATGCACCTGCTGAGTAAAATGGTCCACAATTGTTTGTCTCCTTGTTGCAAACTCAGATTGGCAATGGCAGCACCGATGACACAATACACCACAAAGATTTGGCAGAAAAAGACGATTTGCGTTTTAGGCACACGTTCTCCACACCACAACCACAAGGGTTGCTTTCGTAAATCTTGTAGAGAAGAACTGGGGGAAGGAGTGGATACTGCGGTAGCTGAGGCTGTGTTGAAGGGCATGATGGTCACTTCTTTTTATAGTCGATGATTTGCGAAGCGTCGATCCAAGAGTCAAAACTCGGCGGATATCCTTTCCAATATACTTTGATTTCTTTGACAAGTCGTTTTCCTTCTTTTCGGGTTCTTCGATCGGTAATGCTTTCGATCTCGTACACGTCGTCTTCGTTTTTGGTTACACGTTGTAACTAGGGTAAGTAAAACGTTCCTTTTAACACTTCCCCGTTCATGTCTTCCAATTTATAGACGGGAGGATGAAGGTCACGCACTCGTTCGGTGACACGAAACAATTCGGTGGTCCAGTTGGGTAAGTAACCTTTGTCGAAAGTGCGTTTGGTTTTGCCAATGCGCACCCAATCTCCTACTGCCAACTCTCCACTTTTCTTGGGAACAGTCACTGTTGGAGACGTACCAAACAGGCGCGGGAAGACGGACACTTAGTTGTCGGGAGTCACTTCTTGGGGGGCACGTCCGATGTTCCGATGGCAAGATTGGTTGTACAATTGGACTAGGCGTGGCAAGACGTCGATGTACTTGGGAGCGTGCTGATGCGTAAAATATTTCCACTTGCGTTCTTTCAAGGTGCGTTGAAAACGTTCCACGATGCTGGCTTTGGTTTCGGGATTCTCGGTGGTGAAAAATGAATATCACGTTTCTTCAATTTTTTTTGGAAAGCTTGGCTCAGAAATTCGGTGCCTTTGTCGGTTTGCGATCGAAAAGGGTGACGTCCGCTTTGTTTCAACACTAGTTTTAGGGCTCGCACAAACTCACTGCTTGATTTGGAAGTCAATGGGTACGACCCAAGCAAATTTGAAAAAGAAGTCGATGACACAGTGGCCAAATGAGAGACATCGGTTAAATCGGCTTGCCTTTGATGATCGATGCCCTCCACTCGGGTGCGACTTCTGGAAAATTTTCGTCGAATGGGTTTGTGTAAGGTGTACGTGGCTTGTTCTTGTAACCAGCGTTCCACTTGCGGTAAACGGACACTATTCAGTCGAGTTTTGGCAGCACGATGCAATTTCTGAACTCCTCCGTAACCTGCAGGATGGGATGGATCATAGTAAATGCTAGCTAACACCTTCTCCATTTTTTAATAAGTGATCCACTCTTCGCTGATGGTACTCTGAAGTGGTTTAGAAACGGCTTTACGTGTCCGATGTGCCTCAGGAGTAGAAGTTGAAGGTAGTTTTGGTGGTAGCGGTGGTGGTGGTGGCGGCAGTACTGGAGTGGCTTTGGTCTTCTTTTCTTTTTTTACTTCTGCTTTCCCTTCTTTGTTTTTCACTTCTGTCGAAGGTGGAATGGACATCATCTTTTTAACCCAAGCTTTAGGTTCTTCTCGTTGAGGTGTAGGGGAAGGGTCAACAAGGATGCTGCAATCGTACTAGGAATGGGAGCTGCTGACAGTGTTTGAAAGACTTCTCTTGCCTCTTCTTCCTCAGTCAAACATGACGCTGCATATGTCCTGACCGCTGGGGGTGGTAGTGGTGGTGAACTTTTCATCAGGGCCTTAAAATCATTCAGAGTTGGTTGAGTTGTTTCGTCTAAAGCTTTCTGGTTATAGAGTTGCGGTCTTTGCAACAAATGACCGTACCGTTGCGATTTTTCCGTTTCTGACAAATCGCTGCGATCCATCAATGATTGCAATTGGTGTTGTAACTGGGACATCTCGGTCAAATGAGGATTGGGAGGTAAATGCGGGGTTCGGTCTTCTTGCCAACGATGGTATTCCATCGATCGTTTGTAATGTACTAAAGCCAGTTTTCGTCCTTCCATTGGATTTCAAGGGTCAAGTCTGAGATCTTTTGATTTGAGAGGTATCTTTTATCTTCTTAACCTTTTATCTTCATCACAGGATTCTTGACATTGTTCCCAATACTCCTTTCAGAATGGGTGTTCCTACGGTTCCCAGCAAGGGTCCTAACAGGAGTAAAATGGCAATTCCTCCGCGTTGCACCAACATCCTTTTCTTTAGACGAATGGGTATTTTCTTTTGGACCATTTGGCGAAGAACGTGTCGATGTTTGGCTAAGCATTTTTTCTGACGTTTTGACAAAGGTATCGTGCCTTTCAAGACATTCAGACAACATTCGCCGAGGGTATCGATGACATCTTTGGAGGCAGTTTGAATGAGTTTTTCTCGCATGGGTGGAGAAGCTTTGGACAGCACGGACAACATGTCCCAATGTTTGACTACACGAGGTGGCAGTCCCTTCCTTTTCTTTCCATTGGGGGTAGAAGAAGGATGTCTTTTTTTTTGGTGACATCTTTCTCGGATGTTTCGTTGGTTCCGTGGCACACAGCAAATAATACAATAACGTCGATGACTTGTCACAAGGTCTTTTATCCTTTATTTGGGACAATTGCTTAGTCATAAAGGTGACGATGTGTTTTCCAAAATCGCCAAAGAATCCTCCTTTTTGGTGGCTCATCTTTTTCTTTGGATGAGTGTGTCTTTTCTGGGGGTGACGTCGATGTTTGGCTAAGCGCTTTTCGGATGACTTGATTGTCTTTTTGTTTTTCCTTTCCTTTTTGGACAGAAGAACGACAATGGTGACGGTGTGCACGTCTTGGAGGGGACATCTTTGGGCGTTCGTGAGCAAAACAACACTAAACCTATCGTTTGCCTCGGGTCTTGTTTCATACTGGAATGCGTCGCCACTGATTGTCGGCTCGTCGCATCATTTTCATGGCAGGCATCACGCGTCGTGGAGGGGTTCGCAACGGACTCAGTCGGGACAGTTCTTGCTTGGACAAATCCAGTAAAGTCTTTAACATGCCCGATTTCTCTTGGACTTTGATTTTGGGGGCAGGTAGTTTGTGAGCAGTGGCCACTGCCGCTAAAGAGGAAGAGGGTGTCACCGCTGGAGGAGACGTTTTTGGAGACACGGGTTTCCATTGTTTCATCAAATTAGGAAAGACGCGTGTCAAATCGGCTTTGGCAGGCATCACCAGCAACGGAGAAGTGGAAGATGTTGAGGTTACTGGTGACGCCGTCACCGTTGTTGCAGCAGGTCGTGGTTTGCGAATGTAAGGTTGAGTCCTGGCGGCAGTACCTCTCTTGCGGGTAGAAGCTGTTTTCTGTGGGCTTTTCTTTTTCTTTTTCTGAGGCTTTGACATGGTTTTGACACCGTTACTCTTTTTCGTTTTCTTCTGGGTACGTTTGGGCGTGGCCTATTTCTTGGGGACGACTTTGGGAGCATTAGGATCCCATTTTAAGAGGGAACGAATGATGACACCTCCTAGAGAACCGCTTCCTCCAGGTTTCAAAATGATTTGCTTTTTGGTTTGAGTGTCTTGCGAGGATCGGCTAGTTGCGTCAAGGCTACTTTGTTTCTCTCAAAAAAAGTTTGGTTTGATGTGGAATGTGAATGATACCTTACAGTAATTTACGTGCTGTCACCGTAAACCATCGAAAGACTTCTTTAAGACTAGCTTCTAAGACACGAGCACGTCATTGTGGATTTTTTTCGCGACTGATACCGTACAAGGCACGAATCAATTTGACGGGAAGATAAGACTGAGGGGACGTCATGTTGACGATGTGTGAGACAGACCCCAAGTGACCGATGTTTTTGTATAAATTTTTTTGGTGGTTGTGGTTGTTGTTAAGTCGACGAAGGGGACGTGTACACGACAGGCCCTCCGTCTTGGCACCAGTGGTGAAACAGATGGGTACGAAATCGCAAATAATCGGGGGTGGAGGGTTTTAAGTCCACGAGTAAATAAGCGTGTGGAGTTTGAGTGGCATCGTCGTACGCAAAAGTCAGCCAAGGCGTTCCTAACTGTTTGGCTAAGACTTGCACTTGCGATTTATCTCTAGGGCTTTTAAACTACACCACGTAATGAGCATTGAGACTGATGGTGCGATGGGCTTTACTTTGTTGAAACAAATTTTGAGTGATGTAAATGACACTGGCATTACGATGATGCCCTTTGCGCGTAAACCAGAGTTTAATTTCTTCTTCATCTTCTCCTAACATGTCGTCAAAAATAACCAAATGGGTTTGACTAGGGTCAGACACGATCCCGTCGTCTTCGCCAGGAATGCCTTCCACAAAGACGATGGAATCGCCTTGACGTTCTCGCAGGAGGCTGTACGCCGATTGCCACTGTTTGTAACACCACACGATTCGTTGAGGTGGACGATCGATCAAATGATGTTTATGTTCGATCAAACGTTTGACAAATTCAGTTTTGCCTGAACCGCTAGGTCCGGCAATGAGCATGTCAAAGGGATGGCGAGGATACAAGGCCTCCCAACTAGTCCGATCTACGTGTTCGTCGATGACTTTGAAAGTGGCGGAAGAGGGAGCAGAGACAGTAGAGGTAGCCATAGTAGTAGTGTAAGGAATGTCACTTTTGACAGGAAGACTGAGAAGACAAGAGTTATTATACTTTTTTCAGGACACGTTTATTGTCATCTTTAAAAGTGATCAACACGAAAGACAAAAATACATAAAAGCCAAATGGCTAAGTACATGAATAAAAGACACATCAAAACGATCATAGTGGTATATAAACAAGTCTCTGTACAACATTTGTGGTGATCAAGAGGTGGAATCGTAGAGGTGGAATCGTAGTGTGTGATGTTCTTAGAGTCTCTACACTCCTTGGCACAGTCACACAAGTGTCTTCCCGGAATGGCCTTTCGGGGATGTCGATAACGGCCCTGTCCTGAAGAGAGTGGTTTTCCTTGGTCACGACTTGTTCTTCTTCTGGCACTGTCACTAACACTGGTTTAAAAGTTACTCTTTTCACTGAATGTTTGAATTTTTTAGGATGTCAAATCTTGGGCATAGTGTGCCACTTCTTCTGTCCATGCCTCGAAACCCCAACTTTTCCAGTCGCGTACATCTTTCCAGTGAGGGTGTAACTCACAAGCTACACATATATCATCGTACACATCTTCAGTACCTAAAAGTTGACGAATCTTTCTTTCCTGTAGAGGTTGTCGAGAAGTATCGAGATGAAAGCGTAAAGCTTTGAGCAGAATGAGTTTTTCGGTGCATTTAAAGTGACCACTTTCATGCTTTTTGGAGTGGTATGTACTGTTCGTATAGAGTCCAGAAAGAATCGGCTGGTAAACGTAATCCCAGAAAGCAAGTCACTAAGACACACACCACACGTCAACCCCAATTCAATGGACACAGTTCTAGTAACAGACGATCGTAATCTTCCACTGTCTGAATAGTGTCATTGATTTCCTTCCACGGAATCTGTAGTATCACGAATGATAAAGGTCGTGGTATGGTAGTCCGTTTTTATATCTCTATTTGTCGGAGGCAATAAGTGTACTTTCTGCACAGAGATGGTCGTACTGCAGTGGCAAATCTAAATTATTTAGTCACTAACTTGCACATCACACACCGTTCAGAAGTGTCCTCTTGAACTAAGTTTACATTGTGCAAAAGATTTTGGTAACCCTCTAACTCTTCTTCTAGAATTCGTTGCAGTATGTCTACCTTGTAGTAAAAAGAATCAGTAACAAACCAATCCTTCTCGCAGAGGGGTAGTCGAACAATGTCTGACCATTGGAACGCTTTCATCGGAATCAGTCCTTTTATAGCATTCAGGTACCAGTGGTTCAAACATCGGTGACGTAACGGATGCAATTGTTCTGGCGTTAAACTAGTATTTTGACCAACTCGCGGTAAATGCGTTCTCTCAACTCCACAAGGCAAACTACGAATGTTCTCTTGTAAAGTATCCATGACCATGTCAGTCAAACACTTCTCCTACAGCGAAAGTAACGAATGTAGTGAGCAATTTCTGGCCACTGCTATTCCAGGAAATGGTCAGGAATGTCAATAAAATCTTCAAATGTAAATGGTCTAAAGCGGAATATTCGGAAGAACGCACCCTTAATCCAAAGAAATCTGACTTGTTTGTTGACTTTTGTCAATTTCCTCTTGTGAATTTCTCGCCATAAAAGCTCCTCAGTCACCCATCAAGATTTTGCTCTGGCAAGTCCCAGCCAAATGTCCTTGTAGATCTTCTCTTGTAATTCGTTTGGTAATGTCTGAAGATTATTTTTCCAGTGGGGTTTAAATACTTGTCTACGTGTTGTCCAACGTTTGACTCATAGCCAAACAGCTGGTTTCTTAAACGACATGGTATGCCCACTTTAATGACGAGGTCCCACTAAAGGTAGGTGGAGACAATCTGGAGACCATCGAGCATGTTCCAGGTAAGCGCAATCTTTCTTCTCCCACTCGTGAAGTGACACACCACAACTGAAGCACTTGACTTTATCCCCTTCGTCCAAGTAGATAAATCCAGTTCTAGCTAATTCTTCGGGTGTAGGTCCTTCCAGATATTGTGGCCATTTTCCTCGGAAAGTTTGGATCAGACTTTCAAAGTCGCAGTATTCAGGCAATCGCACAGGGAACGAATATTCATCTTTCACAGTTCATTTCGATGAGGGTAAGGTGAAATATATAGGAGTTTGCTCACTTTGGGATGACATCCGTAGGGTGGTAGCCGCATGGTTTCATAATGACATCCACCATGAAAACCAGTAAAGTGAAAAGGTGAACGATGACGAGTGGCATCGCTATCGCATCCGTCAGGTTTGACACGAACTGCATCACTTTCCATGGTAGGTATAGCAAAGTTTCGATGATGTGGTACTGAATTGCTGAGGTCATAGCGTACGGCATCCCTGCCATCGCTATGCACAGCATCGTACTCGAGTTTCCCGTTTGACTTGAGTCTTACGTTCTATACTTGTTGTTTGAAAGGATTCATCCTACTCGCTTGGTATTGGTAGTTGCAACGATCTATCGGTCTTGGACGTTGTCCCTTTTTATATGCTGACCAATATCAGCGTGTCCGTACGGTAAAGTGAAAGTGATTGGGAAGCCGTACTCGCTTCTGGTACACGATTTGACAGACTTTTTCCAAGGACCGGCTGCCGATTTGGTGTGTGGGTAAACGTACAATCTTGTGCGGTTCGTGGGTGGTCACTTTAAAATTTCCATCCTCTCCAGACAGCAAGGCTTCTTTCAAGACGCCAAAGTTCACCGGTCGACTGGTACGATAATTGAGAGTCAATCCTTTCACTTTACACTCCGTGTGCACTTCTCCTTGTGGGTCTCGGTATCCGTAGCCGTAATTTTTGGGACCGCCACTTGCAAAACTTAGAATCTTGTCGTCGGGATGCTCGTCCGTCCAGGCTCCTAAACGGTCTCCTTCGATGTTAGGCTGTTGTTGATCCAGACGATCGATGTAGATGCAACTGTCCGTGTCAAAATACAGCACACGATCTCCTAACAGTTCTAAAGCTTCGTACAGTTTTAAGCGAGCATGGGCTGTCACGTAAGCCGCAATGATGACATTTCCAAATTCGTCGGCTTCTACAAAGTCCAGTTCTTCTTCGTAACTGACTAATATCAAGTCCTCACGAACGACGTCCACGTGTTTCATGTATTTGGTTTTGTCGTGAATCATCTGGAAGTAGCGGGAAGGTTCTGTCAAAAACTCCGTCTTGGGTAAACACGGTCGTTGTGCCATTTTGCCTCACAAGCAATTTAACATCACTTTGGCAAACGATCGCCTTCCTTCATTTTTCTCGATGTGGTCTAAAGTGATGCCTTCCTGCTCCCAGTATTACTGTTTGAATTTCTTTTGGTCTTCGGGAGTGTGGCACCAGGAAGGATAGCCGCTGGCTTCTTGTTTTAGTTTTAAAAAGGCATTCACGTAGTCTGCGAAAATGCCTTTTTGAGTCTCGTCGCCCTTGTGGTATTTTTCTGTCTTGGGAAAGTGGTAAATTTCGTACACTTCTAACAGTTGGTATCCCAGGTCCAGAGCTTTGAACAATTCCACGCTGACCCACGTTCCCGTTAAGGTGCGTTCTTCCTGGCTGTGCTGACAAGGTCGGTCTTGGTTGCACTTTTCGGCACAAGTACGACACAAGGCAAACATCAGTTTTTCTTGGCAATGATGAGGTAAAACGGGATGGTACGAGTTCGTGGGAGGCAAGACTTTGCACTTGATCAATCCTTCGTACTGTCGAATGTTTTCCAGATCGATGTGTTCCGTCAGCAATAGCAAGTGCCCTGCGGAAAAGTGACAATATTTGCACACGTACGGATACAGACAGCACACGTCCAAGTATTTGATTTCCTCTCCTTTCTCCTCGTCGGCTTGGTACAGCAAACAGGTGGCATTCGTCCGTCCTCCATACAAACTGTCCCGCGTTTTCAGTGGGTCCGCCAGCTTATAACTTTCCACGATGCGCTTAAACTCGGGATCAGTGTTCAAACGGTGATCGCACTCATGTTCCCACATTTCTACCACTTGGTATCCTTGCTCTTCTAAGTTCAAGCGCCGCTGACAAGTGGCCTGGTACAAGTCTTCCATGGTCCGTTGTAAAAACTGATTTGTCGTGTTACGTTGAGGGTAGCAGATGGGACATCCGTGAAATAAACACCCATTAAACTGGCACACGATCTTGGGGTTTTCTAAGTCCCAGCCATCCACCGAATACCTTCCGATGGCTTTTTCGCATCCTCCGTTGCGAGCATGTTGGATCCATTTGTCTTCCTTGTCGCACAAGTAATGTAACCAGCGTAGGGCTTTGACCGAGTATTGACGTTTGACAAGAGTGGTCGTCTGAGGACTTATGACAGCTAGGGTGTTTTCGGGCATGAATCGTTGGCGGTACACTAAGGAACACGCTTTGGCAATGGTGCAGGCTTCTTTCAAGGGATCCATCCCTCCGTGTTCCATGAACAGTTCTCGAACTTTCCCACAGCAACGTCATAAAATGTCCACGTCGGAACGACAATACTTTAACATTTCTTCCTGAAAGTCGATGTGGTCCGAGGCGTGAGTGTGGTACCAAGCGTAAAAAGCTTCTCGTTGTTCGGTACGCATGCTGTCGGGGTCGTAGTAGTGAGCTTCAGGCAAATGGGGCAGAACGGTGTGTTGATTGCCTTCGGTATTCAAAAAGTGCTGATAATAGCCTTTGGCCATTTCTGTCATTCCAAACGTTTAAGGCATGCGACTCAAAGGCATGGCCAAGTAACTCATCGAATCTTTAAACTGCACTTGCACCACTTGCATGGAAATGATTTTGGTTCCGTTCAAAGTCACTTTAGGATGTTCGATACTTTGTTCCGTACAGTATCTGAAAAGAAACTGTCCATCGTATCCCGAGAAATTGTGAGCCATCACCGTGGCATAGCGATGACAATCTCCGTAACGTTCGATGTCTTCTTGGCTCCACGTCTCGTCGATAGGGTTTAAGATCCATTGGCCGAAATCGGCCCCCAAAAGATTTTTTCACGTTCTCCAGGAATCTTGCTACAGTGAAGGCAATTAGTAAAGATTGGCTCTTGGATGCACTTCTCACACGCTCGGTGAGCCACGCAGAAATTAGGAATGTGAATGCCAGTCTCTTGCATGCATTCGAAATCGAAAAAGATGAAATTTTCTTTCTTCTGGTCATTATCTTCTTCTTCTTTATGTTTGGAATGGTATTTTTGAATATAGCATTGGTGTTCCAAGTCCACGATTTGGAGACAAATGTGACATCGCTTCTTTCCTGAACATACGTGCGCATTGGTAATATTGGTACGTGTGCCTTGTCCACAAGTTGGGCACAATCTCAGGAGCTGAAAAGCACATTTCTTCTGTGAACCGTGCGTCTTTAGATGTTGTTGGTAATAAGTAGGGCTGACAAACGTGCGCTGACAAGCTGGGCAATGCACTCGTTCTTGTCCTTCGTCCATACAGGGCTTAGAAGTTAAACATCCTGAGCATTTCGATCCACATTGCTTGTGTTGCTCTCGATTGTTATAGCCATAGTCACATTTCTCACAGTAATAACTATATCCCAGAAATGCAGTGATACTGGTAATGGCATCGAAATGTTCATCGTGATGATAGACGTGAATGTATTTTCCGTTTTTGAAATCTTTGCCTCGAAACAACAGAGGTCCGCGCACTTCTTGAGGGTGCACTTTCAAGGTGTAGCGTGGAGCCAAGACGTCTTGCAACTTTTGCATTTCAGGAATGCCACAAGCGGTGTCTTTGGATATCCCCGCTTGCTGTAACAGGATTTCTGCTTCTCTTTGTTGTTTGGCTCTGCTAGATTTTTGAATAGTTTGCCAGGCTCTTTTCCATTCTGCCGTATCGTTCTTGTCTGCATACGTTCGTCCCACCACGATGGCACGGGCTAAACACATCTTGTCTTGAGGATTGTTAATTCGGACGACGCTGTGCTTGATGCTGCGAAGGTCGTCCACCAAGAACACCTTTTTGCGTTGTCCTGTCCCTTGAGGAAGAGAAACGTGGGTCATGAACAGTGTCGCTTTTCCATCGGTGATGTGAAACTTGTCGTTGGATTGTTGCACGTGTTGAATCTTGTCCATGACTTTGGAAGGTGTCAATTCTGCCGGACTGCTAAACTCGATCCAAACGGGGGACTTCAAACTGTCGTGATGAATGGAAAGTCTCAAGCGATCGTCTTCATTGGCTTCACATTGCTATTTCAGTGATGTTAACAAAGAATCCCACACATCGGTGATGAAACCTTTTGCTTTCTTCAGCGGTATGTCTGACTTGAAATCTTTAAACTTCACCGTGTACGTGTAGGCCGTGGTTCTAAATTTTCTAGAGGAGCGTTTTTCCGTCTTTCGAATGTGGTAATTTTTTTCAGGGTTTACTAGTGGTAATGGTAGACTCTGGTTGGGTGTAAACTCTCTGGGTCTGGATTCTGGCTCACTCATCTCATCTTCAAAATCGCTGGCATGAATCTGAGCCAAGACTTCTGCTACTGTGCGAGGCGATAAATCACGTTTCTGCCTCTTACTTTCTTCTCCTTTCTTTACGAAATGATGCAATCGTTCATCTTGACTGCAAAAAGTCAAATGACTACATTTGAAACGCCATGGACCCCTATATATCCATGTCAGGCTCAGTGTATATATAAAGGGCTGGTGCCTTCTCTCTCAGTATTCATTTCGCTCTCAAGCCTACCAGCACGATGGAAGAACCCACAAAGATCGAACTTCTGATTATAGCTTTGCGAGGTATCATAAGAAAGTTTTCTTCAGACAATCCGACGGACTACTCCCCCTCCTTTCGAGATAAAAGTCAAGATACTTGCTGTATCTGTCAGAAGAAAGGGCATTGGGCTACAGAATGTCCAGACCATGAAAAAAGCAAGACCAGTGTCAAGAGACAAAAGTGAAGATACCTGTTATCATTGTCAGGAGAAAGGACATTGGTCTTCAGACTGCCCTAAGAAACAACAGGAGCAGGAGCAGGAAGAACAAGAGGTGCCCTCGGCAAAGGAAGAACCCCGACACGTCCAGAGAGAGAAGACAGAAAAGAAAAGAAGACGAGAATAAAGTCAGGAAGAAGAGGAGGACAAAACTGTGAAAGTGAAGAAATTCAAAAAAACAGAGAGAGTGAAGAGAAAAAGAGACAGAAGAAGTCTATGAACTTTTTAAAAAAGTGTTGTGTTGTGTTGTGAGATTGGATTGTAAAATTCGTACCAGAATAGACCAGACTGAAAGACGTAAGTGTCTCTTGGTTTTGATTGTTTAGAATAATAAGGACCTACATTCATGCACTCACACACGTACATCATAATGTTAAAATAAAATGAAAGGGATTTTGAGTTTTAATTGATTTTGGCAAAATAAATATTATCTCTTTTCGAAAGAAGTGAGTGGCCCTGAAAAGGGCCCTTGGGTATTTTTGTTTTTCTTAGAACAAACTTAGGAACGAGAAGCAATCAGCTTTAACTGCCTTACGCCTTTGCCACGCCCAAGGCCTACTTCTGGACTTGCTCCTGTCAATGATTTGGTAGAAATTACTAGGGGTGGTATCTTGGGTGTACTAACAGGGTTAGACTGTTTGGCTCGGGAAGGTCTTTTTCTCTTGGGTAATAATAAAGAAGTCTGATACATTTGTTTCAGACTTCTTAACTCTGCCAATATGTCCAAGAGTACCGTTACCGTTTGAGGTTCACTGTTCTCCTTCTCTCCAAGACCTTGTTTCTTCTCTGCTTCTTCTTCTTCCTGTCGTTTCCTTCTTGCCTCTTCTTCTCGCTGTTGCTGTTTAAGGAGAAATGCTTGTTCTGCTTCTTTCTGCTGTTGTAAAAATTTCTCCAATTCTTCTTTCTGTCTCTGTTTAAAATCCTCGACGTATGGTAAAGAAGGAGAAGGTGGTGAAGGTACTGGTACCGGAACAAATTCTTGCGAAGAGAGAAAATCTACTAAATCCTAGTTGAAATCGGTCTCTTCTGGAAGTAGCGCTGTGTTAACTTTGGTAGCCACTGATATGCCATCACTTTTCGTCTCCAAAGCCGGTGCACCCAATTTCATCGTCTTCTTAGTTTCAGTCATGTTTCTCAAAACAATGTCGCATCGATTCACTGCGCACAGTCGCTAGAGCACCTATATAGGGAATGTGACGTCACAGATAGCTCTCTTCGGATTGGAAGACAGACTCCGCGAAGTGCTGAATTTTGTAACGCGTGTTGGGATTGGTGAACAATTTCAATCCGTTTCGATCCAGTCTTCCACTATAAATAAACGCCGTTCACTTCATTCCCTTCACCTGTTCTTGTCACAAGATGTGGACCAACGTTCAATCCTCTACTTTCGTATCGTCGTTGTTTTTCCGCACGGGCTTACCCATGTATGTTAAATCAAAATGGACCATTATCCGGATCACCGAGACCACTGTTTGGAAAAAAAGATGCTATGTGGAGAGACAGGCCTGTCTGAAGCGAGTCCTCATTTATGGACCAGAGGTTAGACGAAGTTTGAGAAAGAGAAGAAGATCAGTGAGATGCCCTCTATGTTAACAAACTGGTGTTAACATAAAACCAAAGGCCCTTATCAGGGCCCCTTTCATGTGCCTCAAAAAGATTTTTATTCTTTCTTGCCTATATATGTGTTATATATGTGTTGTCTATGTCTCTGTCTCTCTATTGTATTTGTCTCTACCTAGAGTAGCTGCGCGTATTCAGGTCAGCTACTTGCTACATTGTTGCAAGTGTCCAGTACCGTGACGTCACCCTACCTGTTCCATTCCTATTGTCGCTATACAAAATTCCCATTGTCCGTATATCGTCCCAGGGTGTGCTAGTCGCTATACAAAATTCCCATTGTCCGTATATCGTCCCAGGGTGTGCCATTAGTCCGTATAAATCTTGTCCGTATATCGTCCGGGGGTGTGTGTGTGTGTGTCTGTAATGTATTTTCCCATTGTCCGTATATCGTTCCCTATTACTACTGACGGTTCATAACTAAAGGAAGTATAGTAGATCACTAAGCGATGGACAGTAGATAACTATTTAACATTGCATTTTAAGTCTAACTGTAGAATGACCCACATAAATTTTTGGTCATGAAGGTGTAATGTTAAATTCCCGTTTGAGGGTCAAGCGCTCCATACTCTCCTATATATTGTTTTTAATATGAATAGTACACATGTTCTTGAGTGGGTGTGTGAGCTTTTAAATTTAAATTTTACATATGTATGTGACATAGGACGTTTTACCGGTAAGGACACAAGATTTTAGAAATTTCAGTTTTGAAAATTTAAAGTGGTCCTACACTGTCAATACATAACTACTTTTAACCAGTCACATATCAGCATCAGATGGTGCAATCTAAATACCGTAGTCCTTGTGCAAAGATCGACGTTCATGTCACAGCAAGGTCAAGTCAAATTTACTAGAAATTTTAAACACTTTAACGTGGTCACGAGCAGATCACCTGATACTGATTCTCCGTCATTTTAAGTAAGTTTTTAATTTAATATTTTTACAAATTATTTAACATTTTATGACAGAATCCTTCTAACCACAAGTAAACGAAAACCAGTTGAAGTAGAGAAATGGAGTTTGATAGGCATTTTTGTATTTATATCTAGACAGATAGTTAGATTTTCAGGCCATTACAGCAATTTTGTATTTTCCCCTTACATTTTGTTTAATTCTTTGGCAATAACTTTGTTAGTACAATTTAGAAAAATCACTACGTGACGTAGACAAGTTAAAGTTGGTATGCATGTTTAAATACATACGTAGAGGAGTCTATTATAATATTTGGCCATCTTATCAATTTTTAAACTGTTTCGACAGTTTTTAATGTATCTTTGGATTGGGACTTTTGGGGTTTATCGTTTCTGCAGTGCGGGCAAATATATTTACCAACTCAAATCTGGCTTTTCTTTTTTTGGAGGAGAGGGTAATAATGGGATAAACCATTTTGTCTAAAATTCGTATAAACTATCTCAATGAAAAGTTAACTTGTAATTCTTCGAAATATATTTTTTTTTTGTACATTAGTACTTGATACAGTCAAACTATATAAACATGAACCTGTTTCTTCTCTTCCTGATTTAGAACTTCGAATAACTCGTTCTTCCATTCCGTATCTTATCTACTTATGCAGATTGTAACACACACATACAGCCTATCTCTCAGTGTGTCTGACTATCTGTCTGTCTGTCTTGTTAAGGTCAAACCAGAAAAACAATTTATGAGAAACGGACTCTGTTGATGGTAAAAGAACATGTCGCCTGATCCTATGTTGCCCTCAAGTGCGACAATAACTTATAATGACAGTCTGAGACAAGTATGGGCAAAGACCCGCGAATCAAACAAAAGTTAACTCAACAGAAATAGAAAAGCTTGTTTCTGTTTCGTCGAGTCTGTCAGATACTAAGGTGTCATACTTGTCTACCAAGCATTTGTACGCAAATCCCAAAACAATACAATAAATAAAATATTTTTTTGCAAATCTTATTTACCTGGAAAATGTTGCTTTCGATTTGACTTCGCAAGAAACGATATCTTATACGTCTCCCAGTCTTTGTGCAAAAGGTATATCAGTCGCGAAACTCATGGGACGCAGTCTGGTTTCAGTCATCAAACAGACTGTATTAAAATGAATTATAACCTTTCCGACAAGGGCCTATTTTTTGTGGCCCTTGAGGATACACCAGAACATTTTAACAAGAATGATGCATTGGATGTTGTGAAGGATTTTAACCCCCAATCTGCTATTCCAGTTGAGAGAAATAAATGGATAGTGTCACTAAAAACCAGAAATGGTAAGTGAACCTTGAAAATTACATTTCTACAATATCAAATGGAAATAGGAATTAATAAACTGTCCCTACTTCACCTGCGATAATGAATAAAATTACCACGAGGACCACTAACAATACCATTAATATCAGCAACACCAATACAACAACTAGTGATAGGAACTGTTTTTACAGAGACTGATCGGGGAAAGGGAAAGGGTGCAAGAGCCTTACTCCCCATTTAAAAATAAGCTCGAAACAACCGGGATATTTCCTTCTTTATAGTAAGGTGGTTAAAATTATGTCATCGAAATACTTACAGTTCACGATCAACAACTTTCTTCAAACATATAACTTGCCTACTTACATACGCCACTACCATCCCCAGGAAATTAAGTAATTCGCATGCTCTTAGGATCAGTTCTATAGTTCATAATCTGCAGGGGCGCCCGCAGAATTATGGACGGACAAACGTAGTGGTCAGCTATTAAGTTTTACTCATGTAGGCCAAAACATGATTTAGAGGCTAAATGGGGGCGGGGGGTAAGTGTCTCCTTGCCCCTATGTGCGGGCGCCCATGATGATCTTAGAGTGCTTCCACTCTCGGGTATTTTCTAAAATGTACAAAATGTAACATAGCATGTTTGCGAATCCTTTTAAATTAATGCTTTATATATTGTACAGGCTCAAACTCCAGTATGCCAAAAACTCTCACCATCTTAATTACAGATTTTGGTAAATTAGGATAGTGAGAGTTTACAAAACAGAGCTCTCAACCCTCCACTCAGCATGAATATATATTCGTCCCAAAATAAACAATGAACACGTACGCTTATTAGCTGATTTACTGAAAACCTGTATTGCTATTGTTGTTGTTTTGGTCATTTCTCAGTGCAAGTACATGGTGGCTAATATATCCCGTATAGGAAAAACCTGGGGATACCTCGGTAAGGACCACCGACCCACGGGAAGCTACTGGCAAGCATTCTCACATACCCTCACTGGTCACGCCCAAGACTCGAACTCACGCCGACAGTTTTAACATTCTGGTAGGTTTGGGACTGTTTTTCTTTCCTGAAGCAGAAGTGATTTTTCTCATTGGACTGTTTTAATACCTTTTACCATAAAAGCAAAATAGTGTACCAGCCATGCGCGATATAAATATAATGGTGTACGCGACAATGTTCGGTTGCCTCTCGGACCTTGATGGAATGCTAACATAATATAATAGTTTATACGTCCCTCACGAATTAAAAACAGTACATGCGACAATAATCTATTTTTCTTTATGATATCACGTGTTTGTTCATACATATAGGGAAACGGGTGCAGCGGAGCGTAGAAAACAGCAGTTTGAAAGCAAAAGGCACGCTCTTAAACAAAAATAGCAATAATTAATTTGAATCAAATAGATTGATCTTATTTGCTCCATGGACATCCTTCTTTAGTCAGTCATGGATTTTATAGTGTCTGCGTAAGTACACCGTACACGTTATACGGTCGGCTCAAAATATATTCTTGCAAATTTTCATTATTAATTTGAGCAGAATCAGGGTTGACACTAAAGAAGCTCTATTTGATATATTTTCATAAATTTTACTTCGATTTTTTTTTCATCAAATTCAGAATGTCAAAAAATCGTGAAATTATGATTGTGTTCAATGAACTACTGACAATAGATTAAACACGAACAAGTTTATACGTAGGTATGTTTTCATTCATACTCGTTGTTCCCCTTCATCACCCTTGGCTGCCAGTACTATTCATCGATTTCCATAAGTACTCATAAACAAAAGTACGCCATCAGCAACACAATGTAACAATCTCCTACACATCAATGAAAACGCGCTTTCAAAGTGACTGTGCTTGAAGAGAATCTTCGACTGGTTCATTCAAACAACGTGAAAGGTCATGTTGGGTCACAATTGCGAAACAAAACATAAATTTCTCGCACTCGCAGCGTTTGGCTAAACATGTGATAAAGGAGCGTAGCAGATTTTCTGCCATGCTTTTGACGATGGGTTTCATTGCATAACAACGAGCAATATAGACTTGACGTCTCAATGCGTAGTCTGAGAAGTGAAAATCAAGTAGACTGTGAGATGCTTTCGCGTTGATTTCTGTGGTAATAAAAGACTATTTACTAACGTCGCCAAAGGAATGAAATCGTTTTAATGCACAGTAATGTATTCTCCTAGAGGTACAGCAATTTTGATCCGCAATAAATACAGCAAGTCATTTGTTGTGTTTTGGGATGGAAGGGTGGTATTCAATGCGTTCCCCAGTGAATGTTTACACTCTTTTGCTAATGCTGTCTCTGTCTGTCTGTCTCACCCATAAAAAGTAAATGGTGGTTGATACGACCTACTTTTCTTGCTAAACTGGATATGCCAAGTCTTTGGAATTTTCACTATACAGTAGGAGGAAAGACAACATTCAGCACAATTTCCTGTTGGTTCATTCTTATCACATACCTTTAAGTTTGCATCCAGTTATAAGCATAAAAGAAAAGAAAATATGTTTCATTTTGTTTGACTTTGTTTCATGCAATATTTTACTAGCGTTCTCTTTGTTACTTTTTTTTAAAAAAAAATATCAAGTATATGCTTGTATCGATTTTTATTTCAATAAATTTATATGTTTATTGTATATACCACTAGACTCAACTATGAATTCCGGAGCTGTACGTCATTTAAAATAAGGACATGCATTTAGCATATACACATCTTTTATTCTTGTGTATTTCATTACCTTGCACAACTGTCAATCAATAGGAAGAGCGCTTCAATGTTTCTGTCTCGAGTGAGTGAGCATAGCAGTTGGCCTGGTATCAAAGTTGAATTTTTGTACATTTACTCATATTTCATTTTATGTTAAGTTGTTCAACGTCATGTGCGTAATGTAAGAGACCTATAACCCTTCATATAATTTAGACTCCCATTAATTTTCTGATTACCTACCGCTTTTTAATTACATTAGTTTTGCTCGACCTTTATTACAAATCCTTTTTATTTTTAGATGAACATCATACACCCAAACCATATGACTTAAAATTTTGTCGAAGAAAAAGAATGTTGTTGTTGTTGTTGTTGTTGTAGGGTTTAACGCCATTTTTCAGCACAAGATAGGCTATACATGGCGGCCAGTATAATTAGTGGAGGAAGAACCCTGGAAAACCCCGGGAAGAACCACCGACCCACGAGAAAGAAAAAGAATTGAATTTAGATCCTGTTTTAGCGACGGCTTTTCTTAATATATAATAGTATTAAGTAAATGCAGCCTCTGCAGGAATTGTATATACAACTCTCATCAGTTCTTTTTTCAATTATATTATTGGTTTATAATTTGTAATTACGACTGATTGTTTGATTGGCCGCTTTTCCTGAAAATAGACTTTAGTGCGACATAAACAAGTATCGGAATAGCGCACCGCTAGTTAAATCTTACCATTTAGCTGGATTTAAGCGTTGATGGCAGGAACTGGTCCTCAGTAATCAGTGATGAATTTTTTTTTTTTTACCGAAAAGCAATGTCTTTGTTGTATAATACAAGAATGAATACTCTCACCCCCCACCCCCTTCAAACAAACAAATAAATACTGCGCAAAGTTAAGGTTGAAAGTGGCAGCAAATATCTGTGCTTAGCATACTGTGTGTTTCGTGTCACTTCGTCTTTTTCAAGTCGCTTTGGTTGAATTAATCAAGGGTGCATATACGTGTAAAAATAAACTGAATGCGTTCAACTTTCTTTTCCTTGCACATATTATCGCAAGTCTTAAGACTGGCTCGATGAAAAACACATATAGCTATAATGAGATATTTCTTCTTGAGACTAATCATCTTGATGATAAATGATTGACTTTATTTATATATATGACAAACGTACCTCTGTCGCCTTAAATTGAACAGACTATGTCACGTTATGGTCTCATCACCGTGTCAAAAAATAAATCACATACTTCTGAACCGCTCCGGTGACCTAGTGGTTAGAGCGTCCGCCTCGGATACGGGAGGTCGTGGGTTCGATCCCCGGCCGAGTCATACCAAAGACTTATAAAAATGGTACTAACAGCTGCCTCGCTTGGCGCTCAGCATTAAGAGGCTAGTGTTAGGACTGGTCGACCTGGTGGACATGATGCTACATTTCTCACCCATGCGACAGAGGAATCTAGCTGTTTTGCTAACCTTACTTTTCTTGTCTCAGTCCAGTCATCTCATACCAGTCATCTCGGTCAAGGTGTCCACGCGCTAGGGACTACTTTTAAAAAATAAACCTTTGTTGTCTTCTGCTATGCCTGACGTAGTTGTTCTAAAATCAAACAACAACAACAAACAAATATATAACAAAACAACATAGTAACTTAAGGACTCTCCATATTTGAGAAAACACCATACAAAACATTTCGAGAGAGACAGACACATATACGCACACGATGTTGAGCTTTTGGTATTACGATAGTTCGTTCCACACAGTATAGTCAGTTTTATCCTATCTGCAAGCCTGGCTCAGTACATTTTCAGGTCAGCGTCATTAAATGTAGCTAAAGCTACCTACCTAGTTTTAAATACTTCGTGTGAAACAAATTATATACTGTTAGCTACATTTAATGACGCTGACCTGAAAACTGACTATGCTACAGATAGGATAAAATTCTCAATGCTGTGTGAAATGAACT
>JAECUM010051239.1:0-29001 GCA_016617855.1 Megalonaias nervosa | reverse complement strand
TTACATTACCCAAAGTTATATTACTGCTGTCAGCGTTGTCAGTAGCGTCCTTTACAAACATCATTGATGGACCAGCTGATCTTGAATAATCGTCGCTGTATCTTACAAGGCCAAGTATCGTCGTTGCAACGTCGACGTCTCTCTGAATTGATTCAATATTTTTTCCGTCAATCATGTACGTAGCGCTATCAAACAACGCCATAACACCATTATTAACAAAACCAACATTAGAACCAGCGATGTATTCAATATTATCTGTTTTTAAAATGTCACCTTCGATCTCGATAAATGCTTCAGCGGGTAAGAAATATCTGCTTGTATCCTGAACTTGCAGCTCAATTCGCCCACGCTGATTTGGCTGTAGTGCGTCATAAGAGTAATACTGATAATCGCGCACAGACTCATCCTTGAGTACTGGTGCATCCATGTCAAATGCGGGATCAGATACACGTTTGAACATTTTTATTATATTTATTATCGTCTAACACGAAGACCGCTTCCAGCTATTAGATTAGCGGTTATATTTTTTTCTTTTTCTGATAGTGGTACATCAGCCAACTCTGCTAGTTTTTGATTCGCAGCTTGATTTATTATTTTACTAACATTTGCGGGCATCACTTCAGTGCTGGGTAATTTTACTGGCTGAGGTTTTCGTCGCATTAATCGTGCTAGTCTATCCTTGATTGCTGAGAATGCTTTACTAGCAACATCACCAACAGCACCAATACCTTTTTCACGAACAACATCAATAGCTTTCATTGCCAGTTGCTTTGCAATCGGTATTGCTTTTGGGGCTATTCTTCTAAATAAACCTTGAACAACATCACCTAATCCATCTCCGTAGGTCGTTTCGTATACTGGTAATCGTGAATTTATTACCCTGACCATAGTAGGTCCACGTTGAGTATTATGTATGATCATCTTATTATAGTCATTGTATCTAATTACATACTTAATCACTGTGGTATTCATCGGCGATTTCATTAATGAGGGACCGATACACATCAATATCCATGATACCACCTGTAAATAATCGTTTACAAATATCAGCTGCTTCATTAATTATTTCTGGGGAATTATTACCAGCTCGTTTTCCTCCTATGAGAATTTCTAATCGTTCAACATCGGCAAGGACATTGTTTGGACAAGTAATAAGACCACTTCCTTGACTAGTAAAACCACTTCCGGTAGAAGATTCTGATAGTTCTAATTCTTTAAATAAATCATATTCTTCTTCTTCTTTACTTGGTTTCTGTTGTTGTCTTTTTACATTTTTGGTGATTCTGGATATTCACGCAGTGATCCCTCCCATGATTTTTGCGATTTTGGAGATTGTGTTTTTTGTTTTTGTTGTCGTGTTTGTTGTAGTATTTGTTGTATTGATGGTGGTGATAATTGTTGTTGTTGTGGTGGTGATAATTGTTGTTGTTGTGCAATATAGTTATCTATCTTATTTTTATAATCAATATATTTTGGATCGCTGTTTCGAGCTTGATTAACGTTATAGTATATGCGATATATCCATTTGTGCCAAGTATCCTCACTTACGGGATCATCAGCGAATTCAGATTTCAAAAATTGTTTTCGATCATAATAACTTCTCGCAGCAATCTCACCTAATTATAGATCTTTAGTTTATTTAATAAGATTAAGAGCTTCTTCAGTAAACTTATCAACCAGATTAACCCTGGCTCTTGCTTCTGATTCTTTTTCTGGTTCCGGTATACGATCTTTTATATCACCTACTTCAGCACGAGCTTGGTCAATACCTTCAAGTATTTGTTGCAATGGTTGAGCAGCAGCTATTTCAGCTGGAAGTTCTAGTAAAATCTTTTTTGTTTTCTTAGTTCTTTCTGCTTTTTTCCAGTTGCTTCAGCGGTCTTCTCTAACGCAGGAAGAGGACCTTTAGTGGTTTCTGTAATAGGTTTAAATAATTGTTCTGCACCTTCTGCAAATTCAACCTGAGACTCCTGACGCGCTTGTAATTGTTGCTTGACGGAATCACGGACAGGTAAATATTTTTTAATTACCTGTAGTCGCTCTCGAGCTAATCTAGATGAGTGTGGTTCTCCAATCATTATTGATATAACAATGATTTAATTACAGCAGCAGAGGATGTGAACGACCAAAATTTAGTGACCCGGCGAATAAACGAAACACACCATGAAAAAAAAACAAAGAGTCGGAGATAAAGTAACGAGATAAGCTAACCCAATTAGAGAAATCTCATGGTCAGTTAGAGGTTTTGGTTTAACGTTATCGACCTTGAGGTTTTTATTTTTTGTAGGAAGCTTTACTTTTTAGACAAATGACAATTCAGACAAGTGGTCTGTTCACCTCCTCTGCTGCTCTTTTTAATCACCCATTGACATGTCAGGATAAGGTACGATACTTCTGTTTAGCGACAGGGGATCTGGTCATCAATGAAACTTTCAGACTGGTTCCAATCAGTAGGTCCAGTTTATTGTACTGCATATTTTCCGTGTTAAATGTTGTGTTCTGTTTGCATAACTGATGCGATTGCTTGGTTTTGAGGAAAGAATTCACAAATTCTACTATTTTAGCATTTTAGAGTTCATGAACATGATAGCTCGCGTGCAAATTCCTTACATCATAAATATTCCAAAAAATGTATTTATATTCGTATGTTCTAGTATTTTGATATTTTTCTTTTAAAGGAAGAAATTATTTACTATAACGTGTTCGCTACATCGGCTATGAAAAGGCGATACGTTCAAATTCAGAATCCTGCCATGAAAAAAAACTCTTCTCGTTTTCTTGAGGTATGAGCGGAGTACATCCAGACACTTACGCCTACGTTTTAAGTCGAATGAGGTATGCTGGATGTAAATATATTGATGACGCTTTAATTGATTTTAACAATACATATTATGAGTTACCCAATCCATTCGCTAGCTAGCAAATGAACATATTACCGTGCTTAATATAAAAAAATACAGTTTTGATTATTATGTAAAAAGAAATTCAGAGTAGATATATGTATTAAATATTTAAATAGATCAAAAATATAGAAAAATGAGAGGTGAAATATTTTTCATACATATAATTTTATCATGTCAAAAACACATCCTTATATTTTTACAGGTGAAATACGATATTTTACCCATGTCATGCAATACCTGGATATATATTCTCAATTTCGTTATAGAAGCTGCAAGAAAATCAAGTCTTTTTGACGCAGAAAAATAAACAAAAGTGACAATTCCCTTTAGGGACTGAGATTATGTTTATCGAAGATATTTAACTCGTCACCGTTCTCTTCCCTAAGGAGTTTTGTACCACAGAGGCCAAGTTACTTTCTCAAGAATTTGCTATTTTCTTTTTTATATTACTAGCTATTGTGTTCGGATAATGTTAAATATTTAATGATATGTTACAAATTTAATCTGTTGCAGCATATTAGGCAATCATAAACTTATTGTTCTATGAAATTATCGACATTTTATGATAAGCCTTTTAATACCATTTATGCTAAGGTAGAACTTATAAAGATACTTGGGACTTGACCTAAATCTTCTTAGCCTCGATGCAGGAGTAGTAACTAACGACACCAGTTTTGTGAATGTATTCAGTCGTTAAACAACAGACGCTTTTCAAGGAGGAAGGTAGTAGTAAGATGAAAGGAACATTAATAGCATGGATACATGTATGAAGATTTTAATACCTGGATTGACGAAATCCTGTCCTGAAAGCACTCGGTAGTTTATCCGTATGGATATAATGTGTGTTAATGTGTGTGCGTGTTACTCTCTCCAAGACATTTGTCGCTGTTAAATAGTAGAAAGCTATATAATGATTTCCTTTTGCATTACGTATGACATAACTAGTTGGGAATTATATGCGCTCTGCATACGAGAAAATCATTGACGCATACTATAATCGGAATAATCGAGTTGTGAGCCATATGATGTGGTAACCCCTTGAAATCAAAGCATATGACATCCACTGTATTGTTTTTTTTTCAAAAATAGGGAGGCCGAACAAACCAACTTTACTTGTATCTGGAGACATAGTGGAGGAAATGGAAAACCGTGCTGACCTGCCGCACACATGTGAGGTCGAAATAGGATACCCACCAGGAAAACTGATATTGGAGTCTAACTTCACAACATATTTCTATCCAAACATCTCTAAAGTATGTACGACGATTTCAGAGGAAACGTGTCAGGCCTACCAAACGATCATTTTCTACAATGCTTTCTCAAGACGATGGCATGGAAAGACGCTTCGTTGCTATGCCGTCAATGAAATCAGTTTGGAAGAAAATGAAATACCGCCCTTTGATTTGAAGGTAGTGGAAGTCCTACCAGTTAGTATGCCCGCAGGAAGTTTTGTTGTCTCACTGATCGTGATTATAAGGATATTGTCTTGTATGTGTTTAAATAAGTAAGATATAATACCTGTTTTAAAAACTTCATAGAACTCGCTATGTTTGTACACTCTAAAATGGTACAAAGACATGATTAAAAGTACATTAAATCTGGTCTACACAGTTGATAGTTTTTATCACCACCCTGTTTTAATAAAAGGAGGGATTCTTCCCCTCCGAATTTTAATATCATGCAACTCCTCCACAATTGTACAAGATAATTGGCATAAAAACATACAGGATTAGAGCGCTTGAGATATTTGAACCAGCACGATATATTTTACATAATAAAGATAAATAAAATTATGACACTTTAACAAGTAATTTCCTCTCTGTCTACTTGTAAACTATTCTATCAAAGCTGATGAGCTGAGCTAGAAGATTTATAAACTTTGGCACACTCTTTTTCATCATAATCATCGGGTCCTAAGACTTATAAACTTTAGCATACTCTTTTTCATCATAATCATCGGGTCCTAACTATATCCTGATAATAAAAAACAATGCAGTAAACATCAGCCACTTGGTTTGTCCTTACCATCAGAAACATAGCAAAGAAAAAAGAATAAAACATGTGGACGGGGGTCAAAACAAGTGAGTGTCGATATACGTATTTTAGACCAACAAAAATCTAGTTTTCCTATGAAACTTAAATTGATATAATTCTGGGGTTAAGACAATACAGGTTTCACTGGAAACTTTGAAAACAACCTTCGTTTTATATGAAAATCTTTCACGCCATCTTTGTGTGGGAGATGCAAAGTTTCTTTATTTTCGACGTTATTTTCTATGGAGCATATGTTCTACTTGCATTCATGCGTGTTTTCGCAGGTACTGGGTACTGTTTGTGCTTTGTACATAATTATATCTGCACGTAGTTTTGGCAAACTCTGACCGCAAATCATGCCGTAACTTTCCAGCTCAAGTCTTCTCTTACATGTAAATGATCAACTTTAAGAATAAGTAATAATAATCTCATTCAAATCTCAATGCTGCTCTTTTCATCACTAACCTCTTTGGAGCCTCTCTTGAAATAAGCATTAAAGTTGTTTCTGTCTTTTACTTAGGAAGAAAAGCAGAAAAATGTTACTTTAAGTTATACAAACAGAAAGACATTTTTGGGGTACAAATATTATACTGTGGTTTTGAATCTTGCAAATTATTATTTTTCTTGGTAATATCCCAATAAAAAGAAGCTACCCTATTTCTTTACTAGCTGTGACAAGGCTTAGATGCACACAGAATCAATCTATTGTGTATATATTTCCCACATAATGAATTAGCCTCTAAACAGCACGAAAAAGTAGAGTAAACCATTTCCATAACTTAATGGGAACAAAAACAGTACGGATGAAAACTTTAAAAATAGATTTGTAGTCGATTCATTCGCTTTAAGTAGTTTTGATATGCAGCAATGTACTTGCAGCAGCGAAAGGAGAATTTGACCCTACCCATGTCACCTTTTCGTTCGAACTTTGTAGCTGATTACTGCACGGATCGACCGAGATATTATTATTACCATCCATACAACTGCCATAATTTCATTGATTGCACAAATAGAAAAGTGCATGTGGAAGTGTGCCCGGGAACGACATGTTTTGGTCTCAATGAAACAAGTGGGTGCAACGTCTATAAAGAATTAGAATGTGTTCCTAATGTTGTCGGTAAGGAACTACCTTTGCCTTTTCCAATGGCATCCATGTTTGTTTTCGGATCTATCACAGTTTTAATAAGTTACACCATTACAATATTATGAATGTTGTTTGTAGGCATTGTAACGCATCAACCTTTTTTAAAATACTTAAGTGGTTTGGAATTGTTATGTCATTCTGGACTCTTGTGTAAAATCAGCTTCGATGAATAACATATTTAAGTTGCGATACTTAATAATTCGTTCAGTACTACTACAATGAGGTATTTTCATTCAGTAGTGTAAATATAACAACAATACACCACCCGAAGACAATAAGTTAAATGCATATTTCTCAAGAAAAAATATCCTGTCACGTTAGGTAAGCACGAAAAGAGGATCAGTCTATTTTTTTAATAATTTATAATTTTGCTGACACGCTCTTTTGTTGTAGCAAATGTTTATTTGAGGTCAAATGTGAATGAACTTGTGCCATACCCCCATATCAGATGCAGTATGTACATGAACTGCACGGACGGAATGATGCACGAGTGTCAGGAAAATGAATGCTTCGATGTCCAAAATAAAACATGTTGCAGTAATCTATCGACCACACCTTCAACACCCGAAAGAAGTAATCCAATTTCTTTTTAAATGACTTCGTTAATTGTATCAGTGTTAAACAAGGGGGTGAATCAAGAGTAACACAAAATACAAACATTGGCACCGGTCAAAAATATCTAAGAACATAATGAAGCGTTTGAAACGACAAAAGATGCATATAACTCAGTTGTGTAGCAAAAAGAAAAAAGAATAAAATAAGAAAAAAAGAAAAGAGAAAAACCTGGACAAGGAATCCTTGGGCGGTTCACTTTCTTTCATCTGAAACATCACAAAGAAACAAAACAAAAAATGTAAAATGGAAGAGAAATTAAGTTATAATTTTTGAAGTATTATACAAAGGTCAATTGAATCATCAGTTTATAAATTGTCCAGTTGTCTCAAATAACTATGATGTTTAATATCAACATCAAGTGTTGTAAATTAATTTTTACAAAATAATCTTCTTTAAATTTTAAAAAATTAATTATATTTCAGACATTACGTGTTCCGTCTCAGAAACAGCCATTGGATTAAATGTAAGCATCGTTTGCAAAATATGAGATGTGGACCTGACTTCAGTAAACGTTATATTCATCTCGTACACAAATGAAGAAGTGGCAATGTTTGACGTTACGGTTGTGGACAAAAGAAACAAATAACTTCTTGCTACAGAAACTGTAAATCTTTTAGTTCTTAACCTTGTAGATTAATGCAATCTTAAATATATTGACACCATTTTTTGAGTGCAAATAAGTCCTGCATCTTATCACAAATATCAATGAAATTTTGTTAGTACTGTTGGCACCACCTGAATATCATCATGTTCATTGATTATTATGATTATTAATACAGTATTAATGAATGGAATAAATAATTTATCATTTTTTATTTACTTGCCTGATTTATTTACCATTTCATAGATTTCTATTCTATTTAGATCAGCTATAACTTACTGTTATTTCTGCAAAGTATTCATTTGTACATGTATGTATGTATGTGTGTGTGTGTGATAGAAAGAGATAGTGTGTAGTTGTATCTATGTATATATTACAGTTGTGGTGATATAGAAATAAATACCTTTAGATTTAGTCCTCATAATATATTGTTATGTATATTTAATTTATATTGTTTGTTGGCTTTTCTAAAGGATTATATGTTATATACATCTTAATTTTTACTTGACCTTGCCCAAAGTCAAGTTCATGGTGTACCTGACCAGTGACATTTATTTTGTAAACAAGATAATATATGACTAATATTTCTCTAAGAGTATAGGTTAAATATTCAGATCATTATATTTGGAGGTAAAAATGCTTGTTTGAATCCGAGTCTAGGACATGGTTTTTCACTTGGAAATTCCTAACCTTGTTGAAAACTTTAAATGTTTTAGAGAGGAGACTGACCTGCATCCTGGCTGTATTATTGTGTCATGGCATTTTATATAATGTTGTTTACTTGAAAACAATTATTCATTCTTGCCTTAAGATCTGAAGCAGAATCAGACTTATTGTTGTATTCAGTTTTTATTTTTATTTTTGGAATTATTATTCACTGTGCTCAATATTATTATTAGACTAAAACATTAATTTGGAATTATAGGGACTATAGGCACATCAACACATTCAATACTGGAACTTATTTGGAACAACACTGGAATTCGATTGGAACTTCATATGTTTGAACTTGTGATAGAACTTTTAGGACTATTTGGGATTTAATTCACAACACTGGAAGTTCTTTTCAAATTTTCACTTTGCATTCTAGGGAAATAAATCCTTTGTTGAATTTTACACAACTGATGGTTTTCGCTCTTTTCTGTTGCTTAATGAAAGACCATAGAGTCATAACAATATTTTGATGAAACACATATATTAATTTTATTAAATGGTGAAGAATGAAACATCAGAATATTTTTGGTATATACACTGCTATTATTTGCAATCATATATGTTTATAGTAAGAGATTGATAGGTTTTTAACTGTTTCGGGCCAATCACACATGGCAAAATGCCAATAAGTAGTCATCTAACCTGGACTGATGTTAAATTGAGTTGTCAATGCCCCATTGGAATATCTACTGCATGATACCTTATTGACATTTCCCCTCTGATAGACACTGTCAGCAGAGCTGGGAAAACCCTCCATGGTGTTGATTGTAGTGGTCAATGGGCCCATATCTGCTATATGATTGACATTAGCCCCTCTAATGGACACAGTCAATAGAGATGGGGTAACTAAGCCTGGTGTTGATTTGAGTGGTCAGTAGGCCATTGTGATATCTACTATACATTTGCCCTATGCTACACACTGACAATTGAAATGGGGTAACCAAGCCTGGTGTTGATTTGAGTGGTCAGTGGGTCATTGTGATATCTGCTATACATTTTCCCTATGATACACATTGACAACAAAGATGGGGCAACCAAGCCTGGTGTTGATTTGAGTGGTCAGTGGGCCATTGTGATATCTACTATACATTTGCCCTATGCTACACACTGACAATTGAGATGGGGAAACCAAGCCTGGTGTTGATTTGAGTGGTCAGTGGACCATTTTGATGTCTACTATACATTTGCCCTATGCTACACATTGACAGTTGAGATGGGGTAACCAAGACTGGTGTTGATTTGAGTGGTCAGTGGGCCATTGTGATGTCTACTATACATTTGCCCTATGCTACACATTGACAATTGAGCAGGGTTAAAGAGAGTCATTTGATTTCAAACGTGTAATGACAGAAGTTGTACCTTATTTTAAAAAGCAGCAGCAGAGAGGGTGAACAGACCATTTTGCTTGAGACATTATTTATGAAAAAATAAGCCTTTCTACGAAAAGGAAATCTTAAGGTCAGTAACGTTAAACCACAACCTCTAACTGACCATGAAGATTTCTCTAGGGTTAGCTTATCTCGTTACTTTATCTCTGACTCTTTGGGTTTTTTTATGGTGTGTTTATTTTACTCGCCGGTCACTCAACGTTGGTCGTTCACCCTCTCTGCTGCTGTAAATTAAACAGCCATTATAAATATTATCAATAATGATTGGAGAACCACACTCAGCTAGATTAGCTAGAGAGCGACTAGATGCAATCAAAAAATATTTACCCGTCCGTAATTTAGTCAAACAACAACTACAAGCTCGTCAGGAGTCTCAAGTGGAATTTACAGAAGGTACAGAACAATTATTTAAACCGATTGTCGAACCAACAAAGAAAATTGTTACAGCAACTGAGGCAACACAAAGAGCTCTTGAAACATTACCAGTTGATATTGCTGGCCGTATTCAAGCAGCTCAACCACAACCACAGCCACAACCACAACAACAACCTAAACCAAGAACTAAGATAATAGATAAATTTACGCCTGAAGGTATTGCTGCTATCAGGGATCCAAAAAAATCAATTGATATTGCCGCGTTTGGATATTATGAAAGACAAAAATATGTGAAACCAGAACATGTTAAATCTCTTAGCTCTGCCAGTTGGATTAGGGATGTATATCGCGTTGCTACTGATATTCCAAAAATTATATCTAATGAAGATATTATTAATTATAATGAATTTGATAAGGCAGTACATAAACATATCGAAAGAGCTAAACAATTTAAATTACAGAAACCAGTAAAAACACTTGGAGAACAAGTTCAACAATTTCCACAATCACTTCGTGATTATCCACAACCACAACGATCACCACGACTACTACCATCACTACCACAACAATTTGAATTACCATCACCACGACAACCAGTTAGAACAACAGAGGAAGAATATCAAGATCCCGGTGCAACTGGAAGTGGTGGTTTAGAAAGTGGTCTTATTACTTGTCCCAATAACGTCCTTGCTGATGTTGATCGACTAGAAATTCTCATTGGAGGAAAACGAGCTGGCAATAATTCCCCAGAAATCATTAATGAAGCAGCCGATATTTGCAAACGATTATTTACAAGTGGTGTTATGGATATTAATGTGTATCGGTCCCTCATTAATGAAATCGACGATGATTACCATAGTGACTGAGTATGTAATTAGATGCAATTAGTGATAAAATCACTTGATAATAATATGATCGTACACAATACTCATAGACCAACCATGGTTAGGGTAATAAATTCACGATTACCAGTATACAAAACGACCTACGGAGATGGACTAGGTGATGTTGTTCAAGGTCTGTTTAGAAGGATAGCCCCAAAAGCAATACCGCTTGCAAAGCAATTAGGAATGAAAGCTATTGACGTAGTTCGTGAAAAAGCTATTGCTGCTGTTGGTGATGTTGCTAGCAAAGCATTCTCAGCGATCAAGGATAGACTAGCGCGATTAATACGACGAAAACCTCAGCCAGTGAAACTGGCCAGCACTGAAGTGATGCCCGCAAATGTCAGTAAAATAATAAATCAGCTGCTAATCAAAAACTAGCAGAGTTGGCTACCAACACTAAAGTTGGGTTAGAAAAAGAAAAAAATATAACCGCTAGTCTCACAGCAGGAAGCGGTCTTCGTGTTAGACGAAAACGATAATAATAAATATGTTCAAGCGTATATCTGATCCCGCGTTTGACATAGACACACCAGTTTTAAAAGATGAATCTGTGCGCGATTATCAATATTATTCAGATGACGCACGAGATCCAAATCAGCGTGGACGAATTGAACTACTGGTTCAGGATACAAGCAGATATTTCTTACCCGCTGAGGCATTTATTGAGATTGAAGGTGAAATTTTAGATGATACTCTTGCACCGCCAGGAGCATACGCAGCTGATTTTAGTGTTGGTTTTGTTAATAATGGCATCATGGCGTTATTTAAATGTGCAGCATATATCATTGATTCACGAGAAATTGAGATCTGTCATGAAAACGTCTACGTTGCCACGACGATACTTGGTCTTGCGCGATATAGTGATGATTTTTCAAGATCAGCTGGACCATCAATGATGTTTGTTAAGGATACTTCTAACCACGCTGAGTATCGACAGTATGATATAGGACGCCCACTAAACAATGATGGAAACGCCGGCGCTGATGTACAAAATATAATTATTAATGTTGATCCAGATTTTAACTTAGGATTTAAATCACGTCGAGCAATGTTAATCGGTGGAAGTAGAAGATTTTCATGTGCCATTCCACTATCACATATCTTTGGATTCTGTAGAAATGTTAGAAAAGTCATTTTTGGAGCTAAGCATACAATTGCACTTGTGCGAAAGGCTACCGACGATGATGCAATATGGCGACCCGCTTGTAATGCTGGGGTAGTAAATTTAACAAAACTTTCTTTATGGATGCCAGTAATGACTCCAACAATACCTGAAGAAAAACATTTACTTTCTTTTATGAGCCAAGGTGGTAAATCGATGTTATCATGGTTGACAATGACCACAGATGCTGTGCAGAGTAATGTTAATGGTTTATTTACTTGGCAAATAGCATCACAGCAAGGTGTTTCTGCACCACGGCATATATTTATTGCGCTTCAAAATAATTTACGAATAAATGATCAAACAGAAAGTAATATGATATTTGACATGCTTGGGGTTAGTGAAGTTTCTTTGAGGATAAACGGACATCAAGAACCTTCTGAAGAAGTGTTGCTAAATTTTGAAAATAATCATGTTGCGCGTGCATATCATCGATTAATGACATTCATGGGACGTGATCAAAATATTGATACTGGTTTACAAATATCACAGTTAGATTTTACAACATTATATCCGATTTATTACTTTTCGCTGGAACATTTAGATTTAACCAGACAATCAGTCGTTGACATATATTTTCGAGCTCGCGTAAACCGAGGAGCTATTGCTAATTACAGAGCTGTCGCTGTCATACTCAGCGATGAATCGATGTTACTTGAAGATGTTGGTGGACGAATGAGAGTTATTGATGCCCCAGTAGAAAACATGTAATTAGATCACTCATAATAATTATAAATGTCATATCCAGTTAATGTCAGTCTGACTCCTGGTCAGATTAAAAAGCTACAATCATCATCAAAAAATAATTGTGCGGCAAAAATATCACTAAAGCGAGAACAAATCGCAGGTGGTCCGAATAAGCTATCATTATCAGAACGCCAGCATAAGCATTTTAATGAAGGAAAAAAATTAAATAAAGGTATAAAACTTAATCTTTCTGTGAGTGTCATTAAAGACATCGTTAAAACGGGTGGCATATATCCGCTTCTTGCCGCGTTACCAGCAATAATAGCCGCTGAAGCCCCAGCTGTTGCAAAAGCAGCTGCATTAGGCGCTGTTGGAACCGCTGCTGGAATGGCGTTAAAGAAAGTAACGGGTCAAGGAATTATGCACGCAGAAAACTTACAAAAAAGATCACGGGTAAAACAACGCGGAAGACGTCTAAGAGCACCAAACGTTCTACAGCCGGGCCGTCTAAGAGTATCAGGCCCGGTATACGGTCGCGGTCTAAGACTTCCAGGGACCCCATATTCATGGTACGGAAAAGGTCTAAGACTACCCCGGTAACTTCGTCATCGAATTCGATGATTCTCCCTATGTCTAATTTTGATTTACTTAATGCTGCTAAGCAACTGAATATAAGAAACTTTAGAGGAGTTTTTATGCGTGATCAATTACCTACCGTTGCAATGCAACGTGAAACTGGTATTATTAATCTCGACAAAAACTCTGGCCCAGGCACTCATTGGGTGGCATATGCAATTGATCCACGTGGAATTATTTATTTTGATTCATATGGGTTGGCACCACCAAAAGAATTTTTAGAGTATGTCAACACGAGTACTGCTATGCAAGGAAAGAATTCGATGCGTTCTAAAATCTGGTATTCAACATTACCAACACAAAAATAACGGATCCGCCAATATGTGGTCGAGAAGTACTCTCTGTACTTGATGCTGTATCAAATCAACAACACCACCTCATAAAGTCGTGCATGAATATACTACGTTGTCACACTTAAACAGATACTAGTAAATATAATGGTAGATATTTATGGAAGATCTTCTCGCAAAGCTCAGCAGCAAGTCGATTTATCTAAATACGCAACTCTTGATCAGCTCAGAAATGAAATCGATGATTTATTAAATATCACAAGTGTGGATCAAAATGAAGTCGTTGTTTTTCAGGATAAACAAGGACGATTAAAAACGAGTAATATACAACTGTTAGATGTTCTTATACGAATTCCCACCGCGGTTATTAATAATATCGTTACTTTTGCTGATCAAGGTAAAATACAAGATTCCGGTAAGTCAGTTAACGATTTTATTAAGCGAGCTGGTGATTCATTCACGGGTATCATTATCATTACTCGAAATAAAATTATAGACCTTGGAAACCCAGCCGCAGATACAGATGCAGCAACAAAAAAATACGTCGATGATCAAGAATCTAAGTACGTATTAGTCAATGGTGGTATAATGCGTGCATTTCTCAACATGAATAATAATGGTATTAATAATCTTAGAACACCAGAATCAGATTTCGACGCTGCAACGAAGAAATATGTAGACGATAAGGAAATCCCTATGACAACTTCGCTAAAAGCAATCAATAATGATTACTCAATACTAATTTTACTAATTCTGTACAAACGTTCTTAAATTTTCGTAGAAACATAAACAGATCTATTAATGATTTTTTGGGAACTCCACCAACTGTTGATATCAAACTCTTCGATATTAACATGAAACTCAACGACATTATTAACGGAATACCTAATATTGTTCAAAAAACTAATCTGATTAAAATTCCACACGGACAAATTAAAAATATCGTGTACACAGTAGCATCAGGATCATCAACATGGACACCGCGCGATAACACTCTCGAACATACCGCAGAAGTAACTGGGTTATACATGCTATCTGTGTACGGTTTGGAAATTACTGCGGCCACTTCATCATCACCGAAAGTATATTATAATCCTGTACTGGTGATGCTAACCAAGGACACCAAAGAAACGTTTACGTTGACATCAACGGAAAAGCCCCCGAGTCGTTACTGGTGGTGCCTGGAATTCGTAGCTGAAACTGTTTAATTACTTAATTAAATGACGTTGTCATTGTATAATAAATCAAGTGACGGAGTCACTTATCCACGTTCAACGTCACAGATACGCTCAAGTATGCGAGTGTCAAACCAAACTAAAAAATATCATCGACGATTATACAGTAAAAGTAAAAACATATCGCAAACGTATGGTTGTTATTGATATAATTGTTTACTCAGTTTCTGCTGTTGTTGCTGGAAGCGGATTATTATTATCAACAATAACAATGACAGCACCTGCAGTTGTAACAATTGTCGTTTCAACTTCAACGATTATCGCAGGCATTCTCAGTATTATCGCTAAGAAGATATCTACGTGTACAAATGATAAATTACACGATTACATCATAAAACTACACACAGTAACATCTTATTCTAAACTATTATCGTATATTTCTGCGTACCTCAGCGATGGTAAAATATCTGATGAGGAGTTCGCAACGATAATGAAAACCTATGATGAAGCATTTAGAATGGAACGCAACGCGTTCTCTAGCGATTCTAGTGATAAGGCAACTTGTGACAAGAGGGAAGATTGAATTCCCGAGAGTGCGTTCTATTAAAATAATAATTAAATAACGGAGTATTTTAAATAAATGTCGGCGTTAGAACTATTACAACAGATCGTCACTAATACAACGCCGTCAAAAACTACTATGATATCATTAAGTTCGACCAATCCTGAATTTAGCGTTAACTTTCCAACTGCAATTCCAGCAAGTGAAATAGCATTAGCACAATTACGAGTTTATAATAGCTGGCCAAATATCAGGTCAAAATCGTTTGGTGGACTACCAGCAAACAATTCACTTGTATTTGCGAATAAGAATAAACCTGATGGAACTCCTGATTGGCAAGTTGTTGGAATTTCAACGGGCAGTTATCAAATAGAACAGATTAATGATGAGTTCCAACGCAGAATTAAATCTATTACAGGAAAAGAATCCAAAATAGCAATCACTGTTTACGAACCAACATTATCAGCGGCGATTGAAATAAATTCCCCTGATTATGTTGTAGATATTTATCAAAGTTCCATCAGATCTGTGTTAGGATGGCCTGATGTTAAGCAAAAGTCAAATGGAATTCCAGAACCAACCAAAAATGAATTTCTCACAACAGAAAAAAGATTCATTAAAGATCCAGAATATCGAAATAAAGATGCATGGCTTTATATAAAATTTGAATTTGATCCAAGCAACAATGAACATTACTTTACTGATTTTGACGGTAAAAGGATCTCCAAGATAACTAGATCAGTATTTAATGTCATCAAAGACGCCAGGACGAAGACTGATAGAAATATTATTGATGAAGAATTTTTTAAAATATTTTTTAATGTTCTGAATACGACAAAACACTTAATGATTTAAGAAGTTCATTTATTTCATTATCACAACATTATGACGATGGTGTAAAAAAATCAGATAATCGAAACAATAAAACATTTAAATGGGATCTTATTTGATTTATACATCGCTAATCGAAGTATTATAAAAACTGCGACTGAATCCAAAATCCTTACGCAGGTCCAAAAATTAAGCAATTATTTCTTGATCATTACAAAATAACAGAAAAAGATTTACAAACATACATAATACTAGATTTAAATAACGCTGAAATAAAAAAAACAACTCAACGATGTCATTGATGAATATTTCCTTAAAGTATTTGCAGCATGGATAAAAATAGCCCCACCACCGGTTATTCTTAAACACAATAATGATCCATACGGTGGAGGCCGTCATATCTCACCTGGTATTGTTAATATAACATCAACGATCGCAGTCAGTCTAGTATGTGATGTAATTGATGGCAGCTATCAAGTAGATCTTTCAAAAAGTGGCGCTGCCGAGCAGGGGTATATATTATATTCATTCAGTCTTCAAGCACCACCCGGGTGGTTAATTGTATCCGAACCAATTAACCCCGTTTATCTACGTGTACATAATCCGTTATTATCAAGGATACATTTCAAACTTACAGACCAAATAGGACGTATTTTGGATTTACAAAATGAAGTTTTAAGTATTAATCTGTATTTGAGATCATAGAGCGTTATATCGCAAAACAAATAAACAAAAAAAAAATATCCGAATCTAACTAGGATCAGAATAATTTTTTTTATGGGGTAAATTGTAATTATCAGAATAAAATAAAATAAGTAAATAACCTGTATACTAGTTTTGCCAGGGATTTTGTTTAGCCATTATCACATTAACTCCACCTTCACTTTCATTTTCACAATCCTCTCTTAACTGTCTTATACGAAGGTTCACAATCTTTTTCTGCTCGTATTCATGAGATAATTCTAACTTAATTTTGTCAATAGCGTTTGAGAGAGGTACAAACAGTTTTACCTGATTATCTGTAACTGTTGCCAGCGACTGTAACATTGCCTGCTGGATAAACTTCATGAATTTATAATCAGATGGTAAAGTGTATCTGTTCTCTAATTTCCGTTGTTCTAATGATTCAAAGTCAGACAGAATTTTTTCAGGATTAAGATTATCAGATATATTTACACCGTTATGCTGTAATATTTTAATCGCAGAAATAATAACATTAATATTTTTGGAATTCATTATATTATAGTGTTTGTTTAATATAAAAATAAAATCAGAATAAAATAAAAATAATAGTCCCTAAGGACTGTTTCAAGATGATTATATACATATGATTATGATTATATTCATATGATTATGATTATATACATTTATTATATACATATTATTATGATTATATACATATTATTATATACATATTATTATGATCATATACATATTATTATATACATATGATTATATACATATTATTATGATTATATACATATGATTATATACATATGATTATATACATATGAGTATGATTATGATTATATACATATGATTATGATTATATCTTAATTAAGGACAGCACAAAACACAGAATCTTAATTACAGTAGCGTATTTACAGCAAGCATTATTTACAGCACAGTTTAACCCCATGTGAAACCCCTAGGTTGCCAAAGGACATCCTAGCAGGCTCAGAGGTTATACATAAACTTATCTTATGGACGCAGACGCATAAACACACACCCCAGCGAATTTCTAATCGAAACGAAATACTAGAAATTCAGAGGGCTGTCTAGGCATTGTGATTTTATGTAACCCTTTAAATCAAGCAAGCATACTTACAGCAACAGTATTTACAGTAACGTATTTACATATATTTATAGGGACAGCACAGTTACATATAAACTTAATTCTAAGAACTTTAACTCTAGGACAACACAGTTACATATAAACTTAATTCTAAGAACTTTAACTCTAGGACAGCACAGTTACATATAAACTTAATTCTAAGAACTTTAACTCTAGGACAGCACAGTTACATATAAACTTATCTTAAAGACAATACTACGGGCCTTCTCTACATTCAATAGAAATTTTTGCACACTCCCCCATCATAATCACCCAGGGAGTGCAAAATTGCACCCACCAAGTGACATGGTGGGAGAAGTGTACAAATTTTCTATTGAAACGCAGAAGGGCTAGCTGACGCCCCATTAAATAACAAATTGTGGCATAATATCGCCTTTCGCCCGACAGTATGCCGGTCACGAGAATCGAACCACGGACCTCGAGCACGAAAATCCAGCGCGTTAGCAATCGGCCACCGAACTTCAATATGTATACATAATGAAAATATTATTATATAGTTAAAGCGTAATGTATTTAAAGTATACAGAATAAAATCATAATTGTGGTAAATATATTGTGGATTTCTTAATAAAATCACAATTTATTGTAAAATGCGAATTTATTTTTAGTTTCCAAATGCTTGAGACTACATTACACAAAACCCACAGTTAAAAGTCTGCATTAATCAGACGTTGCTAAGGATACTAAAATAATCGATAAGTTATACGAACACGCATGCCATGCTCATTTCTAAAAATAACCTCATGTACACACGTCACTGCTGAGATATATATTAGCCGATATAACACAGATAATATGTGACTCAGGTTAGCTTGTTCTTTGTTTTGTAATAGTAAAATTAGCTACAATGGGCTAGCAGCAGAGGGGGTGAACAGACCATTTTGCTTGAGACATTATTTTATAAAAAAAAAGGTTCCTACGAAGGCTGAAAAAATAAGGTCAGTGACGTTAAACCACAACCTCTAACTTTATCTCGTTACTTTGTCTCTGACGCGCGTTTTTATTTGTTTCGTTTACGCGTTGGTCACTCAGTATTGGTAGTTCACCCCCTCTGCTGCTGTAATTAACCACAGATTTTATCCAGACCTATACGATATCTAGATCTTGGGTCATGTAAATTTATTGTTATAAATCCAAACGGAATAGCTTGTGCTTTTGAAAAGAAGTTTCTAAATTGAATCATGTCCATGTCCCCTGAACACCAAGTATAATAAATATTTTGTAAAGTATAATTATCTACTCCATTGAACACAATTAAGATATTGCAATTATCTCTGATCACTTTAGGAATTTGTGTGTATTTCTGAGTTAAATAAATAACGTCTGTATTTTTGTGACGGCCTCGCGAAAATATCCGAGCTGGATTAGATTGTTTGTCCAGCATTACATCATCGTATACTACGAGATTATTGATACATCCATCAAGATTATCTATGGATGGAGCTTCATCGATATCGGTAATAAAATCAATAGCATCATTATCAGGACACGTCAGCGACTTTGCATTTTCATTAAAATCTTTAAGTACTTCGTAACATCGTTGATCATCTATAGATGGTGCTACTAAATATAATTTATCCCACTTGAGCCATCGCATTATCAGATTAAGTAATAATTGCGTTTTACCAGACCCAGATGGGCCAAGTATAATTGCTCTGATAGAATTTGGTAGCGCTGGGTGATGCTTGACCGGCTCTTGTTTTCGTGTCCCTTAGAAATCAATTATATCCATATAATATTAATATGGATTTATATTGCGTTCGATGTAAAGCGCGTACGTCCACAAGTGGATTAACGACAATAATAATAAAAAATAACAGGCGCGCACTTACAGGTAGGTGTGTGAAATGTGGTACAAAAAAAATATAAATTTATTTCATTAAAGACAGGTGGAGATATCGCTGCTTCGTTAGGTAAATTACCAGGAGCTCCATGGGCAAAGTATCCTGGTGAGAAACATTTACCTGGATATAATTATTGTGGTCCTGGAACTCGTCTCGATATCCGACTCGATAATCGAGATCAACCAAAACCTGGAGAATATCCAATAAACGCAATTGATCAAGCGTGTCACATTCACGATGTCGCGTATAAAAGTAAAGATTTACAACAACGGCACCTTGCAGATGTGAAGTTGATTCATGCGTTAAATTCTATACCTGATAAATCTCTCAGAGAGAAACTTGCTAGCTTTCTGATAAAAGCTGGTATGAAAGGTAAAATAATGGTAGGGGCTGGTAATTAATCAACTGATTATTATAATGGAATCTGTTTATTATAGCCCAAGATGATTCTGAAGAGGTAAAGCAGCGATTAGTAAACTTGCTGAAGCAGCAAAAGTTTCACGTGATGTCGTTGCAGCGTGGTTAGCACGACAGGCAATATGGCAAATTTATCTACCACCACCTAAAAAAATTCAGTATGCACATTTTGATGTTAGTACCCCTAATGAAGTTCATCAAGCAGATATTTTGTTTTTACCACACGATACCATTAAAACTGGCAGACGTCAATATACATACAGATACGCGTTAACCGTCGTTGACGTTGCAAGTAGATATAAAGAAGCAGAACCATTATCAACTAAAACAGCGACTGAAGTTGGATCTGCGTTTGAACGTATTTATCAACGAGGACCCTGCGATGGCCACAGCTGTTACAGGTTGATCCTGGCAAAGAATTTTTTGGTGCAGTATCATCGTTGATGAAGCGACATAACGTTAAAATCAGACGAGGACACACAGAAATTTACCGTGATCAGGCAGTCGTTGAACGATTTAATCGAACACTTGCTGAGCGGTTATTTGGATACCAATACGCGAGTGAAATATCTACCGACTTTAAGTCCATGGAGAGATCTCGTGAATGGGTTGCAAGGTTACCTAGTGTGATAGCTGCGTTGAACAACGAAGTGACTCGTGCAACTTCTATCAAACCTTCTAATGCGATCAAAAAAAAAGTATATACCAATACAACGTAAATCATCCTCTCAACCAGTACTAGGTAATGTTACCGTAAGATATTTATATGAACCTGGTGAACTTGAAGGAGGTAGAAAAAGAGCAACTGATCCTATCTGGAGTGTGACCACCACAAAATTTTTAGTGTGGTAAGGTCCACAGGTAGACCCACAATCTACAGATTAGATTCAACTGCTCCTCAGCGTGGATTTGTACGCGAACAATTACAAATAATTCCTACAGATACACAATTACCACCGCGTTCACTTTTATAAACTTGCAGAGGGTTGTCCAGCGCCTCGACGTCGATTACATTCAAGACAGGTCAGCATTACATTTTCGCGTGTGTGACCAAGATTACTATTAATTCTATCAATTAGTCGAGTACTGCCACAGCATATTATAGTTACAACTTGCACAATGATTATTCTGTTGTGCTTTTAGTGTTATAATAAATTCAACATCGATATCAAAATCGCGATTATTTTTTTTTTTGTCACATTGATTATAACTCACTAATTTTTTATTGATATCGACAAAGTTGTCAGGAATTTCTTCGGTTTTTACGCAATCCATGATAACCCGGCCCAGTTGAGATATTCTTCTGACTCCGCAAGATAAACTAAATTTGACCACTGAATACGATCATCGACAATCCAAATATTTGTATCGGTAATAGTTAATCCCTGTGATGAGTTAATCGTTATAGCGTATCCTACCGTCCACGGAGATTTATCCATGCTTAACGCGCTCTCAACAACATCAACAACAACTAAAACAATATCATTTAATACAAGATTTTGTATTCCACCACCAGGAATCTCAACATCAACATTCTGTCGTCGAGTATCTGCCGGGCGATAACACAAAGGTACAGGTAGGTTTGAAAATTTTTCTTTATGTAACGTAAATAATTGTTGTTGAAGTGTATCGCGAACTATTTTTCTACTTGCAACTATCAAATCAGCAGATCTCCATAAAGTCCAAAAATCATTCATAGAAGTTTCTGGAATTACTTTACGCATTATTTCACACTGTATTTTATCTGGCTGTAATCTTATTAACTTTTTAAATTCTTTTAGTGATCCATCAATAGCTCTATGGTCATCAGTTATTTCTTCGTAATAATCTACAAATGTTTTCAGCCACTCATGTGGAGACGATCCAATGAAAGGTGGCGGTTGACCATGATCGCCACACATTATCACAACAGTATTCTTTAATAACAGCCAATCAAGAAATATTTTTAATACCTCTAGCGACACCGTGCATATCTCGTCCCAGATAATAATTTTAGGAATGTATTTCTCACCCATCCTCGATGGAGTCCATGCGTCTACGCACCATCTAAAGAAACTATGATATGTACACGATTTTACTCCTCGTTCTTTTATTTCCCTTGCGAGTTTATATGTCGGTGTCAAAACAATCATATCAGAACAATTACTAAATAATTTAATCGCGCGTGTTGTTTTACCTGAACCACCACACCCATTAAGATAAACGGTTTTATGTCTAGCTACAGGATCATATACAGATGGTGCCGATGACATCCTTGATAGCTGATTATTCTTGTAATATATTCTCGCAATTTCAACATCGGCAGATTCAGAATAATTGATTATATCCTCATGTTTTATTCTCCATTCGCCCCATGATGCATGATCGTTAATATGTAATTGTTTTAAGGAATCCGCATATTTTTTCTTTATATAAAATGAATCTTTCGCGACTCTGACTGCATAACGAGGAAATCGGTTTATCATAGATAATAAATTTATCGAAACATACGCTAGCATCGAAGATCTTAAATAAGTAAACTGCGGTGACTCGCCATCAGTATAGCTCACAATTGTACCTAATTTTGTTCCGTCTGATAAATAAGCATTACTTCGACTTATAAATGTGTTTTTCTCCGTTGTATCAGCAATTATAAAATCGAGTTCAGCATCGTCCATGATTAATCTTGTACACGCTCGTTTATGATCATATGATCCTCCTTGTGTAAATTTACCGATTATTTTTCTGCCGAGATCTTTTGCAAATTTCTCATCACGCTCTATCCTGCATTCACTAACAATATCATCTTCAGGATTAGGAAAATCTCTTCTAGCATCATTAATATTGAATACATCCGGTTCTGGCAACCAGACTTGTTTCTGCACGCGGTATGATATAATTGCTTCACTTACGCATAACGACATTAAAATTCCATCACCAAGCATATACTTTATTAGCACTATTGGAGACCAACATCGCTCTGAAAAATGTTTTCCAAACCACGCATAAACAATCGGATGGAGATCCTCGTAAAACTCGAACGACTCTATACAAGCAAATCCGGTTAAGACAGCAGGTAAAGGTCCGTTTATCGCTACTCTGGTCATCTCGTGTGTCGGATGTCCAAATCTCTTAAAGTATTCAGAACACTCTCCGCAACCAAAAAAACTTCCAGGATAACACGCTACCATATCAACTGAGATAACGTCATTATAATCGTATTTAGTGTTCCACAATCCACCGTGTCCGTATTCGATACAACTTTTCTGGACATCTTTAAGAAATTTCAATCGTGTCGGTTTCCATGAATTTTTCTCCTGATCGTAGTGAGCAGCAACTGATGGAACGGTAAAACAGTTATTAAGTATTTGTTCAACCTTAATATCATCAGATGTGTATTCATGCCAAAGGTGTTGTGCAAGATCTTTCATTTCCCCATGGAGAGATTCTGTTTGATAAATATCACCATTATATAGTACAAACTGATCCTGATAATCATATTCCGAACTCTGAAACAGCCACACAGATACAGGGTCAATTTTACTGATATTTCTGATAGCATTGAATACATGACCATTATAAAATTTAACCGTTCTGTCTCGTGGAAATATTGTTACCGCCACAGTCCATGCGTGTGCGTTATGATCAATAATATCTATCGAAGCTCCCCTTGATTTATATTTTGGTTTGTACAAAATCTCCCCGGTTAACGTCTTCACCGTTATTGGGAATTTCAATTTCTTTCCCAGCTCAGCAACGTCGCTGATAGACGCTCCGGTATCCTTAACTGTTTCTGCCCAGGTGTTTATTTTTTTGCGTCTTAAATCCGTTAAACCGTTTCCGAGTATCGCGTTTGTGAAGTGTTCTGTAACCCGTTCAGCTACGCAATTTATCCTTGACAATTTCATGGGTTTGAGATCCCCAACGTCAGGTTTATTATTTAACAGGTATACCGCGTATACAACCAGAGTCACAGGATATGTGCGTTCGTAATACGGTTTATCAATACCAGTAAGTATTCCTGGTTTGGAATTTTTACTAAGAACAATATTATCTCCTGACCTATGGACAGAATCAGGTTTATCACGAATAATCCAGGTGTCATCGTCTGTCTTTACGATAAATTTTATTAAAATAAAATATTTCTGAACAAGGTAGTCAATAATCTCTTTTCCTCGTTTGTCATTCATCACATTAACAGTATTTCCAATTCTGAATGTCGACCACACATGAGCCGCACCATCGTCGCGAAATTCCTTTTTGGCTTCACGGATACATTTTGTTATATCTTTATTCGTTAAAGCTAGATCTTGCATCGAAAAACTAAATTTATATTTCGGCAGTCTGTCAAGATCAAATCTAGCCCCAGAATGTTCAATTGCGGATAATTCCTGCATTATTATAATTAGGACAAATTTGTATTTAAATTGAATTTTAATCTTTTGTATATGATTCAAACAAAGAATCGATGCCATTGGCTTGTGATCGGATATACTTCTCCTTGTAACAAAGCATGCGTAAACGAATTCTGCGGCTTTCATATGCAATGCGTTAGACAAGGCAGTTTAGGACCAAAACCGTGTGTGCGGTGTGGTGTTGGAGTCAGAGGAAAAACTCAACTGTGTGCGCATTGTGGTGGTAAAAAATACAGAGAGCTGAAACGATATTACGATAAAAAGAATACATCTTCTGAATCTCCTATGAAGACCGAAGAAGATAATCTCGTTAGATTTTCAAAATAATGATTTAAACAAATAATATTAGTATATAAATGGAGCAAAATGAGTTTGTGAAGCATCCAATCGTCACCAATTATGAAGCATCTCGTGATGGTGTAATTAGGAACTGCAGATTAAAGAAACCAGTCGGTAGTGTTATTAATACTGGTTATCTTAGATTTAATACCAATGGAAATAAAAAATTTTTATCACATAGGTTCGTGTTCGAGTGTTATTTTGGAATCATTAAAGATGGATACGTAATAGATCACATTAGTGGTAATAAACTTGATAACTCGCTTGATAACCTGCAAGCTATTACACGGAGTCAAAATTCTGCACGTGGAAATACAGGGAGGTGTAAAATATTCGGAAAGAGAGCTATTAAAGCCGTAAATGCAGAGACTGGTGAAGAAATTATATTTAAATCAATTAATTCTGCTGGTAAATACTTTAACATAGCATCACGTTCAGTAAAATACGTGGCAGATAATATCAGATCTGCCTTTTCAATGAGGTTTGGACAAAAAGTCAGGTTCCAATATGTTAGTCTACCAGAACCCTCTTCATGAACCAATATCTCTTTCTTTCCTCTTTTTTGCTTTCATAGTTTGTTTCACGTGTTTGTTTAGTTTCATGTTTTATGTAGATGTTTTGTTTTTTTCATTGATATAATGTTATTATGGTATCAGATAATGAAGCGAGACAACTCCGTCAAGCATAGTAGTAAATATTGCAGTTGTCGTACTTGTTTTACTAATGATATTGTGAGTTTTGGTCAGAACCCACATTGCTTTTTGCACCTTATCAGGCTGAAGAGTCCAACACTATAAGTATTTGATATATTTTTCCTTTTTCATAAATATCGTTCATAAAAATAATATATGTGTACAGTCAGCACGCAAATTTTCCTCCAGGATTTTGTTGTAATCAAGAAACAGCAAAATCCATTTATCCTAAATACATGTATTTAATAGAGATTTATACAGTTTGGGACACTAATGTTTCCAAGAAGCCCATTGTAGCTAACTTTACTATTACAAAACAAAGAACAAGCTAACCTGAGGCACATATTATCTGTGTTAATATCGGCTAATATATATCTCAGCAGTGAATTGTACATGAGGTTATTTTTAGAAATAGCATTGCGTGTTCGTATAGCTTATCGATTATTTTAGTATCCTTGGCAACGTCTGATTCATACAGACTTTTAACTGTGGGTTTTGTGTAATGCAGTTTCAAGCATTTGGAAACTGAAAATAAATTCACGTTTTACAATAAATTCTGATTTTATTAAGAAATCCACAACAAATTCTGATTTTATTAAGAAATGCATAATACATTTACAATAAATTCTGAGTTTATTCTGTATACTTTAAGTACATTACGCTTAACTATATACTAATATTTTCATTATGTATACATATTGAAGTCCGGTGGCCGATTGCTAACGCGCTGGATTTTCGTGCTCGAGGTCCGTGGTTCGATTCTCGTGACCGGCATACTGTCGGGCGAAAGGCGATATTATGTCAAAATTTGTTATTTATTGGGCGTAGCCAGCCTGTCTACTGCTTCAATAGAAAATTTGTACACTTCTCCCACCATGTCACTTGGTGGGTGCAATTTTGCACTCCCTGGGTGATTATGAAGGGGGGAGTGTGCAAAAATTTCTGTTGAACGTAGAGAAGGGACGTAGTATTGTCCTAAGATAAGTTTATATATGTAACTGTGTTGTTCCTATAAATATATGTTAATACGTTACTGTAAATATGTTAATACATTACTGTAAATATGTAAATATGTTAATACGTTACTGTAAATATGTTAATACGTTACTGTAAATATGTTAATACATTACTGTAAATATGTTAATACATTACTGTAAATACTGTTACTGCAAGTATGCTTGCTTGATTTAAGGGGCTACATAAAATCATAATGCCTAGACAGCCCTCTGAACTTCTAGTATTTCGTTTCGATTAGGAATTCGCTGGGGGGGGTGTTTATATGCGTCCATAAGATAAATTTATGTATGACCTCTGAGCCTACTAGGATGACTTTTGGCAACCTAGGGGTTTCACATGGGGTTAATGTGCTGTAAATATGCTTGCTGTAAATACGCTACTGTAATTAAGATTCTGTGTTTTGTGTTGCCCTTAATTAATATATAATCATATGTATATAATAATCACATGTATATAATCATCTTCATGTGTATATAATCATAATCATGTGTATATGATCATGTGTATATAATCATCTTCATGTGTATATAATCATCCTGAAACAGTCCTCAGGGACTATTATCTTTATTTTATTCTGATTTTATTTTTATATTAAACAAACATAATGAATATAATGAATTCTGAAAATATTAATGTTATTATTTCTGCGATTAAAATATTACAACATAACGGTGTAAATATATCTGATAATCTTAATCCTGAAAAAATTCTGTCTGACTTTGAATCATTAGAACAACGGAAATTAGAGAACAGGTACACTTTACCATCTGATTATAAATTCATGAAGTTTATCCAGCAGGCAATGTTACAGTCGCTGGCAACAGTTACAGATAATCAGGTAAAGCTGTTTGTACCTCTCTCGCAAGCTATTGACAAAATTAAGTTAGAATTATCTCATGAATACGAACAGAAAAAGATTATAAACTTTCGTATAAGACAGTTAAGAGAGCATTGTGAAAATGAAAGTGAAAATGAAAGTGATAATGAAAGTGAAGGTGGAGTTAATGTGATAATGGCTAAACAAAATCCCTGGCAAAATTGACAGTTTATTTACTTATAATTATATTTACTTATAATAATTACGATTTAACCCAGTAAAAAAAAACTATTCTGATCTGATTCGGATATTTTTTTTTGTTTTACGATGACGCATTGTGATAAAACGCTCTATGATCTCACATACAGATTTATACTTAAAGTTTCATTCTGCAAATCCAAAATACGTCCTATTTGGTCTGTAAGTTTGAAATGTATTCTTGATAATAACGGATTATGTACACGTAGATAAACGGGGTTAATTGGTTCAGATACAATTAACCACCCGGGAGGCGCTTGAGGGCTAAATGAATATAATATATAACCTTGCTGGGCATGGCTAGACTTTGAAAGATCTACTTGATAGCTGCCATCAATTACATCACATACTAGATTGACTGCGATCGTTGATGTTATATTAACAATACCAGGCGAGACATGACGGCCTCCACCGTATGGATCATTATTATATTTACGAATAACCGGTGGTGGGGCTATTTTTATCCACGCTGCATGTATTTTAGGGAAATATTCATCAATGACATCGTTGAGTTGTTTTTTTTATTTCAGCGTTATTTAAATCTGGTATTATAAATGTTTGTAAATCTTTTTCTGTTATTTTGTAATGATCAAGAAATATTTGCTTTTCTTTTGGATCTATATAAGGATTTCCATTGAGTTTAGTCGCAGCGTTTATAATACTTCGATTAGCAATGTATAAATCAATAAGATCCCATTTAAATGTTTTATTGTTTCGATTATCTGATTTTTTACACCATCGTCATAATGTTGAGATAATGAAATAAATAAACTTCTTAAATCATTAAGTGTTTTATCGTATTCAGACTTAAGAACATTAAAAAACATTTTAAAAAATTTTTCATCAACAATCTCTCTATCAGTCTTCGTCATGGCGTCTCTGATGACATCAAATGGTAATCTATCTAGCTTAGGGATCCTTTGACCGTCAAAATCGGTAAAGTAATGTTCATCGTTGTTTGGATCAAATACAAATTTTATACGGTGCCATATATATTTATTTCGATATTCTGGATCTTTAATGAATCTTTTTTCTGTTGTGAGAAATTCATTTTTGGTTGGTTCTGGAATTCCATTATCAACAGGAGGAACATCAGGCCATCCTAACACAGATCTGATGGAACTTTGACAAATATCTACAACATAATCAGGGGAATTTATTTCAATCGCCGCTGATAATGTTGGTTCGTAAACAGTGATTGCTATTTTGGATTCTTTTCCTGTGATAGATTTAATTCTGCGTTGGAACTCATCATTAATCTGTTCTATCTGATAACTGCCCGTTGAAATTCCAACAACTTGCCAATCAGGAGTTCCATCAGGTTTATTCTTATTCGCAAATACAAGTGAATTGTTTGCTGGTAG
>JAECUM010051238.1:0-23154 GCA_016617855.1 Megalonaias nervosa | reverse complement strand
AACAGTGTTTTTGTTTGTATGCTTGTACAGTTGAAGTTGAAATAGTTGTTCAGTGATTGTGGAAAATTGTACATGTGTGATATTTGACATTATTATTACTTTCGCATTCTCACATGGAATGTGTAGCTTAAACTTCACCCAATTACACCCCAGTAATATATTTCTTAGCATTGTTCATGGTGACATCCAATTACACCCCAGTAATACGATTCCTTAACATTGTTCATGGTGACACCCAGTTACACCCCAGTAATAAGATTTTTTAACATTGTTCATGGTGACATCTAAAGATGTGAAGATAGGAATAACTTTAGGTTTTGGTCTGTGTTTTGTAATACGCATCGGAAACAAAATGACCCTGTGGCAGACTTCTAAAGTAATTACCTTGGGTTGGAATCCGTATGACCGTGTTACAGATTTATACAGTATTTACCTTGGGTTGGAATCAGTTTGACCCTGTTGCAGACTTCTAAAGTATTTACCTTGGGTTGGAAGTGCAAACGTTGGTAGGCTAAGAGTAGTCTGATCCTTATGATAGTCATGGTTCATTTGGTACTCATGGTCAATTACATAGTCAGGTCCATTTGGTAGTCATGGTCAGTTTGATCATCATGGTCAATTTCTTTGTCATGGTCCAATTGGTACTCATGGTCAATTTGATAGTTATGGTCCATTTGGTAGTCATGGTCAACGTGATCATCATGGTCAATTTCTTAGGCTCAATTTGATAGTCATAGTCCAGTTTGTACTCATGGTCCATTTGGTTGTCAATAGATTCATTTTTGCCATTTTACTTGGTAAAAAAACAAGTGTTTGCTTATTTTATAATTGGCTTATTTCAGGGGATAACAATATTCATTTAGTCAATAGATCGGATTTACTTTTCTTGACTGGACAGAAATTCAGAGATACTACAAGAACACATGTGATATGTGCAGAATTATGTCAACTGTCCTTTATGTGATATGAACTAAAACATAATAAAGCTAGTGGCATTTTCCATATATTTAGCATCTTTGAAGTCATGTAATATTAATATTTCTGTCCTTTATTATTAATATTAATCTCCTGTCCAAAATTCCTTAACAACGCCGTAAGAAATTAATCAGAAATCTAATAAAGCACGTGCCCAATAAAGAATTAACTTGTGTATTCATCAAGGTCGCAAGTGTGTACAACCTATCATTTGATTCCTGATTCAGACGTAACTCATGAGCAAACCTTTCTGAAATTGAGAAGCATAACTATTTTGAAATCTAACGGTAGACCTGTGTCATCTAGTTGCATAGGTGAATTCAGTTGCACAATTAAAAAATATCTGGTAGGAGTCCTGTCCTTGTTTGCTCTTGAATTGTCGTTGATTTCTGTTGGAAATTTATTGTTTTGAGTATTTTTGACCTCATAGAGTGAAATATTTCTTGTAGTTATTTAAGTTTTGGAATGCGTACTAATATAGTTGATTGTGAAAGCTACTAATGACTTTAATTTTCTTGACGGAATAAATCATATTTGGAGACACGTGATTATGATTTTGTGTAGCAGTATTTAATCAGTGTTCATCCATAGCCAACAATCTATATAACAATGCAGATGCCTAGCTCTGCTATTCCCTGCAATGGGCCTCAATACTTTATTGTATTACCTCCTTTATCCCACTACAGCTTCCTAGCCATGTTATACCCCATAATGGGCCTCAATACTTTATTGTATTTCTTCCTTTATCCCACTACAGCTTCCTACACCTGTTATACCCCATAATGGGCCTCAATACTTTATTGTATTTCCTCCTTTATCCCACTACAGCTTCCTGCCCCTGTTATACCCCATAATGGGCCCCAATACTTTATTGTATTTCCTCCTTTATCCCACTACAGCTTTCTAGCCATGTTATACCCCATAATGGGCCCCACTACTTTCTTGCATTACCTCCTTTATCCCACTACAGCTTCCTAGCCCTGCTATACCTTGCAATGGGCCCTACTACTTTCTTGCATTACCTCCTTTATCCCACTACAGCTTCCTAGCCCTGCTATACCCTGCAATGGGCCCCACTACTTTCTTCTATTACCACCTTTATTCCACTACAGCTTCCTAGCCATGTTATACCCTGCAGGTATAGGTTATACCGTGTTAAGACGCAGAAGAAGTTCAGCACCAGTGATGTAACTAAACCGATTTTTAAATATGTGTTGATCTATGAGCAACCACGGGTGATCTTGTAGATAATCGTGGTCTATTAAAAATATCCTCTCATTTGTCTGCGCTGTGGTTGTGGCAGTGGTGCTGCTGCTGGGGGGGGGGGGCACTTCTTACTATCCAAGCACTTGACGTATCGATGACTGATATATATCCATGGTATAATCGGGGGTGGATATTACTAACACAGCATTTAACGATAGCTCGTGTACCGTTATTGCAATTTTAGATTCCTTTCCTGTGATGGATTTAATTCGACGTTCAAAAAGTTGTTCGATTTGATAACTGTCTGTTGCAATGCCAACCGTTTCCCAGTCGGGGGGTTCCATCCAATTTATTTTTTTACGCAAATACTAGTGAATTATTGGCTGGTAATCCACCAAACGATTTTGATCTAATATTGGGACAACTATTATACACTCGCAATTGTGCTAGTGTTATTTCAAGAGACATACCGTTCGGTGCTCGAATCGGTGTAGGAAAGCTAATATCAAATTATGGGTGCGTTGACGCCGTTGGAGTTATTGACGGTACAGTATTTGCAGCTATTTGTTCTAGTAATACTCGAATTTCACGGTCTGCCATTTATTATTTTATTATACCCTTGATTGCAATTGGAGTCTTCCCAAGGCTAGTAGTGGTGGATGCTCGGGGGGGGGGGGGACCCCCTCCAATTGCCTCATAGTAAATTTTAGTTAGTCATCGTATCAGATTGGTAGTCAGTAATTATACCGTCATTTAATGCCATTCCAGCAGCAGTTCCAACTGCACCAAGTGCAGCTGCTTTTGCAACATCAGGGGCTTCAGCGGCTATTAATGTTGGTGTCTGCTGGTTTAGATTGGTCTGCATCTTGATTTATCTATTTACTAACATCAAAATATTCTGTTTCACACTGGATCAAAAGCTCTGTGAATATCAACACTTCCTGTCCCTGATATACCATATAAAAAGGGTAATTTTCCCGGAATTTCATTAAAAATAACTGAACGTATCTTTTGTTTGTATTTTTCTGGCTGATCAGCTCAATCAAATGTGATACACATATTAAAGTTGATATATAATGTTTGTTTAACACGGAACATTTATAAATATGTTCAAAAATAGTTTTGTTAGAGAAAGATCCAATATTCTGTAGATATCGGGAGGCCAGGGCGTGTCTAAAAATAATTATATCTCTGCTATTCTCTCTCTCCACAAACATACGTACGAAAACACTTTCCATTTTACGTCTGCAAGCGACTTGCCTTAAAGCTACGACAAATTCAAAGGCAATACGTACGGAATTCTCGTTAACGAAATACGAATAATAACGTACGAATGTTGTAAGTAAAATCTTGGACGTACGCTGTTTTGTGCAACGGAGCTTTGATAACTATGCCTCTCTCTCTCTCTCTCTCTCTCTCTCTCTCTCTCTCTCTCTCTCTCTGTGTGTGTGTGTGTGATATTAAAATAAGTAACACAAGAGCAAATATCAACAACGTTTTAAAAATTCAACAAAAACTTTTTTCCCTAAAATACCAAGGGAAAATTTAGAAAGAACTTACAGTATTGCGAACTCGATTTCATATAGTCCTAAAAAGTCTATCACAATTCCAAATGTAGAGTTCCGAATGCATTCCAGTCGTGTTTCTAATAAACTCCAATACTGAACGTGCTGATGTGCTGACAGCCTCGAATGTGCTAGATTGTCAACATTCTTACTGTATAAAAATGATATAATCCAAAATGTCTTTGAATGAGTTCACAATATTTCCAAGATATCGATTTAGTCCGAAAATCAAAGAGCACATTATAATTCTAATGAATAATTTAAATAAAATAAATCCCCATCGAATTAAAAACTGAACACAACAAAAAGACTGATCCTATACTGATACTCTTACTTCTGTACCATTATTTATACAATATACTACTACTACTACCATTTTATTGATGGTGAGATCAATGCAGTTTCTGGTGCTACTTGCTGTACTGCTGCCTCTCATAATCATTTCATTCATTATTCTTTCTTTCCTGTTATACTACCAAAATTAAGGAAAGGGAGAGAATCACAAGGATATGACACACAATTACATGTATAAATCAGTAAACTTGTGCACGTATAAACGAGAATTCAATTTTTGTATTTGATTGGTGAGATTTTTCATGGTAAACCTAGTTTGGTTGCTTTGGTGTGTTCCTGAGAAAAGAACTTAGATCCATTTACGCGGTATTTATAGCCAATGCTTGTCTTTACAGTGTCATTCAATCCCAGCCGACAACAACAACTGCTGTCAGTAGCATAAGTCTATAAATAATAGACCAATGCCTCTTTTTCGTTTCAAATTTGTTTTCACAAACATTAAAAATCAACATGGAAAATCAATAGACGAGTACTACTTTGTGATATGTTGAGAATCACTCAAACTGAAGATCAAGTAAATACAGCTTGGATTTTGAAGGTAGATAAGTACCGTAAGGTTTCATTTGATAGCAAGAGTAAACGGTGAAAAATATTGTATAATAGTCGCATGAATAGCAATAATGGCTATGAGTCTCAACTAGGTGTTATTTCACAAATATATCAGTATGGACTCTGGTCTGAATAATAGCAATAATGGCTATGAGTCTCAACTAGGTGTTATTTCACAAACATATCAGTATGGACTCTGGTCTGAATAATTAGCAATAATTTAAATTTATCTACAGTACAAAATATTTATATTTATGAAATAAGTATCTTATTATCGACAATCATCCGCTTAAAGAGTGAAGTCACGTTAAACTGTAATTAATTTTGCAGCCAGTATACCTTTTTCCTTTGATGTTGACTTTTATATCTACTATTTACAAAGTATATACCAAGAAACAACAAAAGAAATGGTGCTTAAATGTAACTTACATAAATAACACACTTCAAGATATGAAAGAAAAGTAAACCTAAATAATTAATATAAAAATAATTTGTACATAATTAGCTGATATTTGCATGCTTTTATTCAGACAAGGCTAGTGGTCTGCTGCCATTAAACATGTTTTACTGTGGTCATAGATAAGACATTAAACACACAATAAAAAATGTATGTATGTATGTATGTATGTATGTATGTATCTATCTATCTATCTATCTATCTATCTATCTATCTCATAGACCATATTAAAAGTAGTTTGGTCATATTACATTTCTAGCTAACATAAAAGTGTTTTTATTAAAAATGATACATTATATTGACCTAGTCTACCTAGCAAATTATCCAGATATTATAAACGCCAACTAATCTAAAGAATTATTCAGGGAATTTCATTGTAAAGTTAAAAGGTACATTTAAATCAAATAAAATGTAATTCAGTTCACTGACTTATTTAGAACCCATCAAAGTAGTCTAGGTAAGCAAATTATTCAAATGATATACCGGCAAATTGATCAAATTATCCATAAACCTAAAACGATGTTCAGTTAAACTTTATTCATGAAATATTAAAAGTAGTTAAGTTAAACTGACCATATAGATTATATAGTTTTCAATGAAACGAGCCCATAAAATAAATTATTAAAACTTGAAAAAGTAGTTCAGGTAAGCAACCTAATTGAAAATAGTATTCTACAGAGTGGAGAAAGTGTGTAGTCAAAATGGTGTGTAGACATGCAAAGTGAGTAAACATGCAATGTGTGTAGATATATTGTTATGTATATTTAATTTGCATTGTTTGTTAGTTAGATTTGTTTTTTTTTTCGTTATTTCATTATATGCTATTGTAATTTAACAATGTATCTTGGACTTGACCTTGTCAAAAATCAATTTTTTTTCTACTTCACCTGAATTATAGTTTCTTTTTTTTATTTTATTCTGTAAACAACTAATACATAGGTAAAATATTATCTATGCGTTTAATATCAGGATCATTATCAATAGAAGTTAATGTTTATTTGGGTCTGGTTCTAGTTTCTTAAAATTCCTCTACAATGTGTCTGGTATACCTGATAGTGTCCAGGTCATATATTATAATTTTAGTAACAAACTTTATAATAATAACGAAAATTTTATTTTGAAGATATTAAGAACTTTCTTGAAGGTTATTTTCCATTAGATAGTTGTAAGGGTGCAAATTTCTGTCGAGCTATGACAAGCACATTAAGTTGGGCAGGTGAACGATTAATTAGATTTATGGGGACAGGCGCGTGTTTAAATCACCATAATGCACTGATTGGTAATGTCTCTGTCATAAGAGCAGTGATTCTTAATTAAGCCTTCGTTTATTTAAATGAAAAGAACAGGGGTTAGCTTCCGATCTGTATCGAATTTGAAATTTTCTAGGAATCAGTATTTGGTAATCTGAGTTTGTCAGGCGGACTACATTTTTGGGCGGAGAGATGTTTAATTCGGATTGGTTACCCTGAATAAGGGGACGTGATTCCACATGAAAACTCTCGGTTTTAATGTGCCATCGCAAAATTCTAAGTCAGTCGACACTTTTTTCTGCAAGAGAAAAGAAACGTTAGAGACTCCGGGTCGAATTTAGAAGAAATTCACTCGTAAATATTTATCCAAGGGATCGGATGTCTGGACGGACACCATTTTGGCGGTAGAAGCGAAGCTTGAAAACACAAGGTATTTTGCGCCAGTCTCACGTAAATTATTGATATCAATATGACGATTTGTTTGATTTATTTGCTTATATTTGCATGAATTTATTTGGTTCGATAAGTAGGCCAATATTCTTGATATGAATACAACTGTGCGAGTTCATCTATATGATTCCGTACAATGATATTCTTTATGTAAGTTTGATGAATCGTTTGAATGTATAGTCTCGTTTGTTATAGGTAAATATATATCTAGACTTTCATGCCTTACTTTAGTTGATATGAGTTACGAGAATCCGTGTGAATTCTCCGACCTTCGATGATTTCACGTATGATAAAGACTTGAGTGCGTATTGACTGAAATTAATGTTGTTAAACCATGAAGTGAGATTTCATATATGCTAGAGACTTGAATGTGTGTGTTCGCTATAAATGCCGTAATTGAGCCATGTAAGGAATTTCATTAATTCATTTGTGCAATTGAGACGAGACCGGAACTGATGTCTCGGGGTGATGCTAATGTGAGCCAGTGTCGAAATAGCCATTAGGAAGTATATTAATCTCAGGAAACTAGGTTTGTTTATGGTCTGCCGTGTTTTGTTAGACCAGATAGCCGTTGGTATCTGTTTGAATTCCGATAGAACTATATCTGACCTAACGAGAGGTGGAGTAGTGCTTTATTCCCAGTAGGATACTTTACAGAATATTTACGTTGCTACTTTGTTTATTTTTATTTTTGGAAGGTGAGATAGCTCCACCGACGTATCCACGTTACGTATACACGAATCTACCTGTTAAAGTATCTACGTATCACGTACGTACATAACCACCTAACCACACAAAGTTCAAGGGCCGAAAAGAGGCGAGACACTAGAGAATTTGAAGAAGGGAAAAGTGGAAAGGACCCAGACGTACAGGTGCAGAGAAGTTAAAGAACAGTCACAGTGAATATGGACTGAACCAGAAATAATCAGGTTATGAATCTGTACAAGGCATTGGCGTCGATCTTTCACTCGTTTTTATGATGAACTAATTCTATCACTTAAGACAGATCGGCTATTTCTATAAGTATATTTGTGTTTAAAATTCGTTGAATGATTTATTTCAAAAAAGAAGTGTATCTTCTTAATGTGTTCAAAGTGTGACGTCATGCTTTGTTTTCACTAAATACCGGAAGTGGTCGGCGGATGCATTCGGTTATTTTCGTAGACAGGTGCGAACGCGATATTCTATAGGCTCCCATGCAGTTATTACTGAAAATTTTTCAATTAGATTCTTGACATTCGTATTTTGAATAAATATTCTCATTCACTAAGAAATGAATTGAATACATGTAGATACATTGTTATGGTACTTTAAGTGGCATTGACCCAGACAGCTGGGAGCAGCTTGCCGAAGGCCGCGCTGCCTGGCGTCACCAGATCAACTCAGGCGCAGCTGCATTTGAAGAGCACCGAATCAACGAGGCCAAGCAGAAACGCCAGCAGAGGAAGAACAGAGCCAGCGCCGACCTTCAGTCCATCCAGCCCCCGGCAATTCCCTGTCCTCATTGCCCTAGACTCTTCAGAGCTCAGATTGACCTCACCAGCCATCTGCGCACTCACAGACCAGCCCAGATCTGAAGTCATGGTCGTCTTCGAGACCGAAGGACGAACATCATCATCATCATCATCATCATCATCACTTTAAGTATTGAAGTCAATGCAAAAAAGAATATAAAGGCATGAAAATAATTAATCATGATTAATATAGGAAAACACAAAAGTATGTACTGTAAATATTGAGAAACTAAATAACCAAATAAAATAATTCAATTAAAACACTTATTTTAAATGGTTGAGTTACCTCCCTTCCTCTTTTGAGTTGTATTACTATGAAATCCATTTGAATTAAAACACTTATTTTAAATGGTTGAGTTACCTCCCTTCCTCTTTTGAGTTGTATTACTATGAAATCCATTTGAATTAAAACACTTATTTTAAATGGTTGAGTTACCTCCCTTCCTCTTTTGAGTTGTATTACTATGAAATCCATTTGAATTAAAACACTTATTTTAAATGGTTGAGTTACCTCCCTTCCTCTTTTGAGTTGTATTACTATGAAATCCATTTGAATTGTGTGTATAGAAGAGCTTAATAAGTCATTCAAGCTACAGAACTAATGAGGAAATCACTTTTGTTAGAGTAAATGAGATTTGGGAAGATGAAAACAATGACAGTTTAATAAGGTCCAATTGACAGTGTGTTTCGTTGTCGTACATTTTAGGACTGATTAATTATCATTGGTAAAACAGAAGGGGTGTGTGTGTGTGTGTGTGTGTGTGTGTGTGTGTGTGTGTGTGTGTGTGATTGATTTCAACTGTTCAGTACCAATACATTATTAGCCGTATGCAAGTTAATTCAGCACGAGTCATATATTTTCAAAAAGATATCATTCTAAGAGTTTACTTCATCTAAATATCGTCGACTCGCACTGAGATAGTTAACTTGCGACTGGTTTCATATCTCTTTTTTGTGATCAACACCAACGTACCCGTCTGAAATTCAAAACAATTTTTTAATTTCAAAATGTTTTAGCAACGCGAGCAAAACACAGTAGGGTCAAATTCCAACGTCATCATTGGACGGATACACAGCAATCAGGTGTAGGCCATTGCAATTTTACATAATGGTAGTTAGTGATCGTCTCTGTATACGATAAATACCTGTAAACGCAAAATGTAAAGAAAATCGTAAATGTGTTATGTTCTAGTCGTAAATGAAGGGTATTACTGGATCTATTTAAATTTATGGTTGAGTGTAATTAAATTTTAGAAAATATTTGAGAAATATAATACTTGGCAATATGAGACAAGTACAATCAACGTTAGCGTGACTTCAAACCATATACAATATATAATTTAAATACCCATTATGAATGAAATAAATTATCTTCTTGGTACAATTTAAACGGTCATTGATCAGTAAAAATACATAGATATAAGTATGAATATTTTCAACTTCCTTTATGAGTGACTTCCAAAAGGTGCTATACAAGATGAATAGATGATTAAATTGCCTTTCTTTTGTCAACCTTATATATATAAAATATATTAAATATTGGTATTTCTCTCGCACTCTCTCAATTTTAAATATCAGACTTTGAAAGACGATGGAATACAGGGTACAAAAATGAAGGACGCAAATGAGTACATGAAATAAAGACGGAAATAGTAAATGAAAGTTGGGATATTGTGTGTCGAAAGAAACGTTTATTCCTTGCGTGTACAATTTTTCCTATTGCCATAGTAAATACATTAAGAAACTTTACATGTGCAGGTTGTCACGATATATTTCAGTTTTTTATATAGTTGACATTTTGGAGAACCCTAATCCTAGTTTGTTGAGCTATGTTAAATTTGGTCAGGCAAAAAAGTACGGACCCCTTGAATCTATTACTTACTCAAGAGATTTATGTCAAGACAGGTGATAAAACACAAGAATCTAAAGAAATATGTACAGTCTATGTTCCCTAGACACATACAAGTCAAAATATAATGAATTGTGTATATTCTATGTAGTCTATAGACATGCAAGCCAAGTTTTCTTTTGACACCATGAATCTCCAGTATACATTGATATTGTTTCCCTTGAAATGTTACTATTCATATTTCAATTAGCAAACTATGACACCAATAACACGTGTATCGACATAGTAAGATCAATGATAACTAGTGTGCTATTAACGTAAACACACAGAAACATGCCAAATCACGAAAACACACGTATTGGTGTATGTATATTTATCATGACATAATTCGAAATCAGAAGCTCGTAAATTCGCTAGCTGCATTAGTGTAGGAATGGGTCGGTGTCCTCGACACATTTCCGATGAAAATTTCTCGACTTAGGAGGAAACTATTTCCTAATATTTAGAACCTGTATTCAGCATCGAGGAGATATTAAAATGGAGATAAAATGCTTTTGAGATACAACGGAATTTTTTTTTGAAAACAATATGTTACAATAAAACCTAATGAGAAGTAGAGAAAACAACCGACATCCTGCCAAATGTATCTCTTCTTTGTCTATTACCCGATGCATAGAAAGTATCCAAGATGGAAAAGAAGGAGAGATGGGGATGACTCAGTCATGAGATTAATTGATGCTTCGCTTATATGTTATGCTTTTATTGATTGATTTTGTTACTGTTTGTAAACTCCTGGGAAAGAGTCTTAAAACTTCGTTTAAACGACTTTACTATCTACTTCTAAATTAAGATGCTGATCATGTGCATGGTGGTCATTAAGGTAGTTACAGTAAAGACAGTGTACTTGGCAAAACCATAGCACTGGACAGCCAGCTGTGTTGAACCGGTAACGATGAGATTCAGGATGTTCTGGTCATTTCTGATTTCATCTTTGAGGCGCCTCATTCATTGTTATAGATTATATAATCAAAAACGGGATCAAAGAAATATGCAAATTCTGTATATACCTATTTATACGTTGTCAGGAATGCAATATCATAACTGCCTATGTGATACAATTACACACATTATTATCCCAATATAGTTTCCATTAGGTATGTCGTAGTCCCGCTTTTGTGCAAAGATTTGCTTTTGTAGACAAATATTAAATAGAGTGAATAGTGTCTTTGTTCAGCTCATTTATGGCAATGTGATGAAATCTATGCATTTAAATACTGAAGTCAGTGCAGATAAGAATATAAAGGCATGAACACAGTGAATGATGATTAAAGTAGGAAAATATAAAATGTATGTGCTGTAAATATTGAGAAACTGCATAGTCAAATAAAATAATTCAATTAAAACGCAGTATGTAACGTCAATATTAAGAAAATGTACAACCAAGTAAAATAATTAAAATAAATCACTTTGTATGAAACTTTAGAGTTTAAGACGTTATATAGTATATAGGGTGAAAGGTGACAACCTTTCACATTGTTGACTCACCTCCTTTCCTCTACTGTGTGTTATTACCAAGAAAGCTAAAGGAAGTGTATGTTTAGAAGTGCGTCATATGTCATATTCAAGTACAGAGGTAATAAAGGAAATGATTTTTGGAACAGTAAATGAGATTTGAGAAGATTAAAAAAAAAAAATCACACAATTACTCAAGGTCTCACTGGAGAGTGGTTTTTTTTCCTCTTTTGGGTAGTTTGATAAATTTTCATTGGTCAAACCAAAATACTGACCTCTGTAATCTATTACGTAATGAAGATGAACTTGTGTCATTATCTGAAGTCATTTTGTCGTATAAATGGTTGCCATGGATATGCATGGGTATGGAAGTCTTGATTAGAAATTAAAGTTTAAATAGTCCGTTTGACGGCTTAGTAAGACTTAACTTACATTTGAAGTCTCAAATTAATTCAAAATTACTGGCGTTGCATCTTCTCTCTCTCTCTCTCTCTCTCTCTCTCTCTCTGCCCAAATGCATTATAGCTGAACATTTTAAATTTTTATTACAAATCGCGTCAGAAACTAGGGAGAGATTTTGCTTTTGATACACGCATTTTATATTACTTGCAGTCAAAATACAAGAATAATGTCTACTCTACTTCTACCCGATATATTCATTTGTATCGTTTTCTTTATTCGCTTTCTTATAAAGTGAAGCGAGCTCAGTAAACTTTCTTGCATGATTGTGACATGGGGAATACCCTCACTTTGTTTGAAGTCTTTACATACCCTGCCGCCATTATAATTCTATTGTTTAATGAAACAGTATAAAAACCCCGAATTGTTCAGTGCAAATACATTAGCCGTATGTATGTTAATACAGAATGTGCCATATATTTCCAAAAAGATATCATTCTAACTTAGAAACGCCAACCATTACACAGTTAAGGCGTGATATTTCTCAAACAAATACTCATTCCAGTAGAGTTTACAATAATGCATCTATACACCGGGATTTACTCTCAGCAAATATCGTCCACTAGTACTGAGAGAGGCAACTTGCGACTGGTGTCATACCTATATTCTTGTGATCAACTTGCGACTGGTGTCATACCTATATTCTTGTGACCAACTTGCGACTGGTGTCATACCTATATTCTTGGGATCAACACCAACGTATCTTTTTCAAATTCAAACTACTTGTTCAGTTTCAAAGTGTCTAGCAACGCGAGTCAAAACATCCAAGGGTTAAATTCCAACATCACCGTTTTGAACGATACACAAAAAATCACGTGTACACCATATCATATTACAGATTTAAAGTGAGGGGCGAAACTGTGATCAACTCTACGCCCGAGAAACACCAGCAAACGCAAAATGTTCAGAAATCGTAAATACACCAGATTATGGATATTAATACATCTTGACATGTAATTTGCATATATATTTCAATTAAATAAATGTATCTTTCTATTACTTTAAACAGTCTTTGAATTTGTTAAATCAGTGCAAACAAAATAATATATATGAATAACTATAACTTCCCTTATGACGGATTTCAAAAATGATCTACAAAATAATTAATTTATGAAATTGGTTTTCTGTTTGAATTTTCATTCTTAATTCGAATTCTTTGAATTATGCAAAGTTTTTGGATGGTTACAGCAAAACGTACAGACCCCTTTTAATCCATAGCGTGCACAAGTGATTAATTTCATGACACATGATACAATACAACAGTAAATGCATTATGTATATTCTGTGCAGTCTAGATACCTGCACCACAGTTTTTATTCGGATATTTTAAATATCTGCGACACAGTATTTTTTAAATTGCACTATTCCTATGTCAAATTAGCCAGTTATAGCACCGATTCTACACGTGTAGACATAGCACGTGACCATTGGTAACTAGTGTACCATTCACGAAAATACCCACAGCATGCCTAAGCAAGCCAGTAAACACGTGTATGGGTACATGCTTACTTTTTATACAACACATATTCGAAACCAAACGCTGGTAAATTCGCTGCCTCCGTTAGTGTCGGATTGTTTTGGTTTCCTCTACCCTTTTTTGATGAAAATTTCTGGAAGTACGAGAAAAATATTTCCTAACAGTTAAAACATGTATACAACGTTGAGTATACTCTAAAATGCAGATAAAATGTTTTTAGTCCTATAACACAGTTTTGTTTCAAACAATATGTTACAATAAAAACTATAGAGAAGTAGAGACAGCAGCCGACGTCATGGGAGATGTATCCCTTCTTTGTTTATTACCCACTGCATAGTAAGCATCCAAGATTGAAAAGGACAGATTGAGATAATGCAATCAGGAGATTAAGCAGCTATTTCTTCGATCCGTTGATCGAGAGAGAGAGAGAGAGAGAGAGAGAGAGTCTCAAAAACTTTGGTTTAAATGACGATGCTATCTTCTTTAGAAATCAAGATGCTGATCCAGCTGCACATGGTTGAAATGTTGGTAAAGCTGTACGAAGCGAAAATATGGGATACTTGGCGAAAACTGTAGAGCAAGTGCACATACAAACAAAAATCCTTATACATAAAACTGAAGATTCACGTCTCAGTTTAGGAGGTGTCTCATGTATGGATATAGGCAGTGTATCCAAAAACGTGATCAAAATCTATGCATAGTCTGTATATATCTGTTTATACGTTGTCAAGGATGAAATCTTAGCTTCTCATGGTATATAATTACACACAATGTTATTCCAATATAAGTTACTATTAAGTATCTTATGGTCCCGATCTTGTGCCAATATTCGGTGTTTGTAGACATTACGACCAACTCTATTCAATAGCGGGAAGGGTGTCATTGTTTAGCTCTAAATCAATATAAAGGAAATTTTAGCGACGGGTCCTGCTTCGTTTAAAATTTATGTTCCTTGGTTAAAGAAAACACATAGAATAAAGACAGTTGGTAATACCTTTGCATACAGATATGTAGGAACCGTTGAAAGGTGGGTTGATTGACAGTTTGAAAATTTGTTGCATTATCAGTACCGTTTACTGGAAACAAGGACTAAAGCCTCAAAACATTGCAGAATGTTTGAATATCTCCCTATTCAGTTTTTAAAAACAAAATTTTGAAATCTACTCCATGTTTAATTGTCAACAAATATATGTCATGACCTTAAGTCATTTTGTCTTCTAAATTGCTGCCATGGATACTTTTGCATATCAAACTCCAAATTATAATGGTAGGCTGAGATAGACTGACATTACTCTTTGGATAAGAGAAACTTGTTTATGAAACATTCAGTGTCTTTTCATGGAATCAAACTTATCTTACTTTTGAAGCCAGAAAAAATATTGGCTATTTATCTAAAGTTAAAGGCTAATTAATCTCTCTCTCTCTCTCTCTCTCTCTCTCTCTCTCTCTCTCTCTCTCTCATAACCCAGATGCATTACATCTGAACTGACATTAAAAATCTCTTCAAACATTCAGAGGACATCTCATTTTTAAAAATCTCTTCAAACATTCAGAGGACATCTCATTTTCACACACACACACACACACACACACACACACACACACACACACATATATATATATATATATATATATATATATATATATATATATATATATATATATATAAAGAGAGAGAGAGAGAGATACACCAAACCGAACTGAAAGTGATATCCCTGGAATCAACAGAAGAATACTTGATAATACTATACATAATTCATATTTAATACAAATAATACTATCAAATAGGTTACATAATTTATGATTCGTGCTCTTTCCTGCTTGGTGCATATTTGTAATTCTCTTTAATTAATTATATATACCTAGACTAAATTATATGCTACCGGTTTTTCATTCCTATTTTCGTTGTTAATACCAATATACCTGTTTCAAATTCAAAATATTTGCTTAATTCCAATTTTTGTTTCTTTTAGCAAAGCAAGAAAAAAAAGATAGTGCAGATCAAATTATAAAATCACCTTTAGGAGAGGTAAATATGCAAACAGGTGTAAAAGGCTTATCGTAGTACACATCACATCTATAGTGACAGCAGCAGAAATTTCTGACATAAATTATAATAAACACTCTGTGTGTGATTAATAACTGCAAATATCAAGTAATCAATGAATATACCAGAATATCATACTAAATTCAGGGTAGGACTACATTGTGAACATATATATTTGTACCCTTTGAGAGAGAGAGAGAGAGAGAGAGAGAGAGAGAGAGTTGCAAGTATAACTTCTATAACTGATTAAACTGATTTCTTCCCTGTGATGGCTATCGACATTACACATCCTCCTAATATTTATATTTCGACCTAACAATTTACACCTCATTGAAAGTCAGGGAAACTTTTGTTTATTTACCTGTCATTATCATGCAAAATTGATAATTGTATTCTATACAGCGAAGAAAGTGTGTAGAGAAAAAGGTGTGTAGACATGCAAGGTGTGTAGACATGCAATGTGTGTAGATATTCTGTTATGTATATTTAGTTTGCATTGTTTGTTATTTAGATTGTTATTTTTGTTATTTCAATATATGTTATTTTATTAACAACATATTATAATAACACATCATATAACATAATAGTTGACGTTGTCCAAAATCAAGTTTATTTTCTACTTGACCTGAATCATAGTTTTTTTTAATTTTATTCTGTAAACAACTAATACATAGGTAAAATATTCTCTATGCGTTTAATATCAAGATCAGTATTAATTTAAGTAAATATGTTTATTTGGGTCCGGTTCTAGATTATTAAAATCCCCCTACAATGTATCTCGTATACCTGACAGTGTCCATGTTATATATTATAATTTTAGTAACATTCTTTCTAAAAATAACGAAAATTTTATTTTGTAAATATTAAGAACTTTCCAGAAGGTTATTTTCCATGAGGTAATTTTTTATAGAAAATGTTAATTGTGACCTGAGGACAAGTAGAAGACTTGATAACCTTGCCACTGGACTGATTATTCATTCGCGCTTTAACATCCAAGCAGAATTAAGTTATCATTGTATTCAGTACTTGATTTGGAATTATTAAAATTATTCTTCTCTGGAAATACAAAAGTGCGCTGTTAGCATTCTTGGAAATTAAGACTTGAATTTATACCGAAATCTGAAATAAGGATTTCTTCTTGAATTATATTACTGTCTTTTAACAAAACGACTGTTGATACAACAACACAATGCAGGTCGCCACAGGCACCTCATGACAATCAACGGTGGACTTAATTTTGAATTTTCAGTGAAGATTATTCAGAACTTTAAAATATTAGGACTTGTGTCTGTAATTCAATGATTATTTTGGGATTTAATTCGCAGTACCGTAAGTTCCTTTTTCACATTCACTTTATATTCTAGAGAAATAAATTATTTGTTGAATTTTAAAAAACTTGCTGCATTACGCTCTTTTCTGTTACTTATTTTATCAGCATAGAATCATAACAATACAATGTGTGAAGACATAGAAAATGGTTCAAGAATTTCGTCCCATTTCATAGGTAGATTGTCGAGGTTGGTACACCCCTACATGTTTATTTCTGAGTACAGTGAGTGCGATGGTTACGGTGATTTTGTGATGTAGGGTGATTATATAAAATAAGGTGGGTGGGTGGGTAGGTTGGATGTTCGGCGGAAAGTGGGTTGGTGTGGTAGGGTGATGTTCTGGGTAGAGTGATCGATCGGGGTCGGGTGAGTGTGGGGTTCGGGTGAGTGTGAGAGGTCGGGTGAGTGTGAGGGGTCGGGTGAGTGTAAGGGGTCGGGTGAGTGTAAGGGGTCGGGCGAGTGTCGGGTTCGGGTGAGTATGTGGTTTAGGGTGGTTATGCGCGTAGAGTGGATGTACGGAGAAGAGTATGTGTGCGGAGTTGGGTTGGTGTGAGGGGTAGATATAACTGAGAAAAGTGTGTTACTAATACTGCTCTGCTTAGTTAAACAGAGGAATAAACCTAATCGAAATAATTTGTATAATTGAGGATGTATATAAATTTTAAATTGTATATACTAAACACTCTTCTCATTAAAGACAACTTATTACAACACTAAGACATTAAATTGTCTCTAGCACACACAGATAAATGATGACAAATCAAGCACATTAAATAGTCTTTGACGTACAAAGATAGTGATTAATGTCTAGTGGGTGGTTTTCGCAGTAGCCCAGTTTTTATACCTGAAGAGGATTTAGCGTGGAAATGGCGACAGGTTCCTTGTTTTCAGTCACTACGAAATGTAATACTTTGAATGTGTGACCCTAGATTTGAACAAGCGAAGAGTCAACGGTATGGAAAAATGGCTGCTTTATTTCCGAAAATTTATAAAATATGTGTGTTTACTGAATGAAATAGGTCAAGGTTACTTTTACGTATATGCACCTGAAGCAGGTAATCTCCAACACGAAAATACATATATTGTTAAAGATTGGAAACTTCTATACTCAGGTATTCAAATGTGTACAATATTAACCCTAAGCATATCGTATGAGTGGGGAGGACAGTCTAATCTAATAAGTTTCCAATATAAATGATCTGATAGCGTGTATCTTACATTTAACCACCTATAGGGAATGCTTATTTTCACAGTACAAACATGTCTTTGTCAAAGGTTAAAACGGCAGACGAGATTTTAATGGAGTTATGATGAACATCTAATATCACGCTTTTTCCATGTGATCCATCAATAATAAAACACCTATAGACTTATATCAATGATAAATCACCTATAGACTTATATCAAGGATAAATCACCTATAGACTTATATCAATGATAAAACACCTATAGACTTATATCAAGGATAAAACACCTATAGACTTATATCAAGGATAAAACACCTATAGACTTATATCAATGATAAAACACCTATAGACTTATATCAAGGATAAAACACCTATAGACTTATATCAATGATAAAACACCTATTGACTTATATCAAGGATAAAACACCTATAGACGTATATCAAGGATAGAATACAGAGACCTATATAAACATCGTTTATTAAAAGTTTTGAACTAGATAAATAGAACTTGTACGTTCTTGTATTTCATGCATACTTAATACAAAAAATCTGACAATGCACTTTCGTTTTGAATATTTAGCTATGTATGTCATTTCAAGCTCGTCGTTCGTGTAATATTTAGGACTCGTCGTTCGTGTAATATTTAGGACTCGTTGTTCGTGTAATATTTAGGAGCAAGTGCGTGAAAAAATGAAGTGATATATTGTACACTCTTCTACCATATGATGATAATAGCGTGGAATTTCTGTTCATATTTCCGGGCAATACTACCACCACCACCGCCGCCATTACTACTATTACTTATACTACTAATGGTTTTTTTTTAACAAAGATGACACATTAGGTTATGAAAGACTTCTCTGCTATGTGGTCCTCAATTTTGGTAACAGGTTATGTGATTTTGTGTTAAAGAATACTCACACAATACGCAAACAAATTTAAATGAATTAAAATGTGTAACTATGCTGGTAAATAAATACATTAGGAACAATACGCTATACACAGTTATACACATTTCAACATGCCAGATGTCATATCTACATACTTCTAATAAAAAAGCACATCATATATCTGCGAGGTATATCTCGTCATCCCAGTAGGTTAAATCCTTTTATAACACCAAACATTATGTAAACATATATTATTTAAATAACACACTAATTTATTCGAAAAGTATCCAGGGTATCAACAAGAGTATCCAGCGTGACAATGAGACAAGTATCTAGAATACCAATGAGACAAGTATATTGAGTAACAATGAGACGAGCATCTAGAGTAACAGTGAGAAAAGTATATGGAGTTACAATTAGAAAAAATATCTAGAGGAACAGTGAGACAAGTATCTAAAGTGACAACGAGACAAGCATCTAGAGTAACAATGAGACAAGTATCTAGAGTAACAGTGAGACAAGTATATATAGTAACAGTGAGACACGTATCTAGAGCAACAATGAGACAAGTATCTAGAGTAACAATGAGACAAGTATCTAGAATAACAATGAGACAAGTATATAGAGTAACAATGAGACGAGTATCTAGAGCAACAATGAGACAAGTATCTAGAGCGACAGTGAGACAACTATATGGAGTAACAATTAGAGAAATATCTAGAGGAACAGTGAGACAGGTATATAAAATAACAATGAGACAAGTATCTAGAGTAACAATGTGACGAGTATCTAGAGTAACAGTGAGACATTACCTAGACTGACAATAAGAGAAGTATCTACAGTAACAATGAGTGAAGTATCTAGAATCACAATGATACACGTATCTAGAATAACAATCAGACAAGTATCTAGAGTAACAATGAGACGAGTATCTAGAGTAACAATGAGACAAGTATCTAGAGAGACAGTGAGACAAATATCTGGAGTGACAATTAGAGAAATATCTAGAGGAACAGTGAGACAATTATCTAAATTAACACCGAGACATGCATCTAGAGTAACAATGAGACAAGTATCTAGAGTGACAATGAGACAAGCATCTAGAGTTACAATGTGAGAGGTATCTAGAGTAACAATGAGACAAGCATCTAGAGTAACAGTGAGACAAGTATCTATAGTTGCAGTGTGACACGTATCTAGAGCAACAACGAGACAAATATCTACAGTAACAGTGACACAAGTATCTAAACTAACAATGAGAGAAGTACCTAGAGTAACAGTGAAACAAGTATATTTAGTAACAGTGAGACAAATTCTATAGTAACAGTGAGACAAGCATCTAGAGCAACAGTGAGACAAGCATCTAGAGTAACAGTGAGACAAGTATATATAGTAACAGTGAGACAAGCATCTAGAGTAACAGTGAGACAAATATCTAGACTACCAACGAGACAAGTATCTACAGTAACAAGGTGATGGGTATCTAGAGTAACAATGAGACGAGTATCTAGAATAACAAAAAGACAAGTATTTAGAATAAAAATGAGACAAGTATCTAGAATAACAATGAGACACGTATCTTGAGTAATAATGAGACGAGTATCTAGAGTAACAATGAAACAAGTATACAGAGTAACAATGAGATGCGTATCCAGAATAACAATGAGACAAGGTATCTAGAGTAACAATGAGACAAGGTATCTAGAGTAAAAATGACAATTATCCAGAATGACAATGAGACTAGTATCTGGAGTAAAATTATACAAACACTTGGGTAACAGTGAGACAAGTATCTATAATAACAATGAGACAAATATCTAGAGTAACAATGAGAGAAGTAAAAAGAAAGAATGAAAATAATTTGATATCCGATTATCCTTATACTAAAATCTGACTTCTATTGTTTTTTTTCCTATATCATAATACTGACACTGTGGAGGTCACTACACTAGACGTACTGTATGGAAAGCAAATTAACTTAACAATGTGCTTTGGTCTTGTGACAACCGTGAGAAAATAATGTTGTCTGGTCTTGTGACAACCGTGAGAAAAATACATGTCCACCGACTTTTGCAAGGAATGGAATCTTCGGTATCTAATTGACTATCCTATCCAGATTCAAAGATTAGACTGATACAAATCTCAAGATCAACGGTTTTGTTTCACTTTACACTCATATTTCATCCAGGTAATGCCGTATTCTCATATTACATGTTGAAATAAAAGCAAGTAATAAACTGCGTGATCTTCTATAACTTCTAGAAACAATCTATAGAACCCATACTTATTAAAGTGCGTGATCGTCTATAATTTAAAAAGAAGATCAATAGAACCGACGCCTTGCTTTTATACTAATCACTTGAAATAGCTGGCCAAATGCCATCTGCTGGTGGAATAATTTTGTCTTTACAATCGCAGCGTTGTCACTGATTGCTTTTAAATAATATGTTGTTTCCGATTTACAGTTAGCTTGGAAATAAATTGAACCAATATCATAGTGACGCACATATCTCCAATCAACTCAGTGTGAGAGGCAACTGGAACTGCATTTGTTTTCTTTCAACTTAAAAGTAAGAAAATTCACTTTAATGACATAATTTTAAAAAGAATTTATGTCGTTTCAAATTCATTTAAACAAAAGAAGAAAGTGGTATAAAAAAGGAAGGAGGATAACACATAAATATATAGACATGTTTAGAGACAGAGTACATACATACATACATGCATACACACATACATACATACGTACGTACGTACATACATGCATATACACACATGCATATATATATATATATATATATATATATATATATATATATATATATATATATATATATATACATCCATAAATACTCGCATATACACTTACAAACATACATACATACATACATATATACATACGTACGTACGTACGTTATGTACATATATAAACACATACATATATACATATATACAACATACATACATATATACACACATACATACATGCATAGATACATATAAACATACATGCATACATATATTAATACATACATACATACATACATTCGTACGTACGTTATGTACATATATACACACATACATATATACATACATACATACATACATACATACATACATACATAAACATACATACATACATACATACATATGTACATACATGCATACAAGCATACATATAAACATATATATGTATGTACGTACATACATACAAACATGCATACTTACGTACATACATACATATAAACATACATACATACATACATACTTACGTATGTGCGTACGTACATACATACATGCATACATGCACAGACATACTTATACATACATACATATATTAATACATACATACATACATACATACATACATACGTACTTACATACATACATACATACATACATACATACATACATACATGCATACATACATACATACATACATACATACATACGTACGTATGTGCGTACGTACATGCATGCATACATACACAGAAATACTTACACATACATACATACATACATACATACATACATACATACATACATACATACATACATACATTCATGATGATGATGATGATGATGATGATGATGTTCGTCCTTCGGTCTTGAAGACGGCCATGACTTCAGATCTGGGCTGGTCTGTGAGTTCGCAGATGGCTGGTGAGGCTAATCTGCGCTCTGAAGAGTCTAGGGCAATGAGGACAGGGAATTTCCGGGGGCTGGATGGACTGAAGAGTCTAGGGCATTGAGGACAGGGAATTGCCGGGGGCTGGATGGACTGAAGAGTCTAGGGCATTGAGGACAGGGAATTGCCGGGGGCTGGATGGACTGAAGAGTCTAGGGCATTGAGGACAGGGAATTGCCGGGGGCTGGATGGACTGAAGAGTCTAGGGCATTGAGGACAGGGAATTGCCGGGGGCTGGATGGACTGAAGAGTCTAGGGCATTGAGGACAGGGAATTGCCGGGGGCTGGATGGACTGAAGAGTCTAGGGCATTGAGGACAGGGAATTGCCGGGGGCTGGATGGACTGAAGAGTCTAGGGCATTGAGGACAGGGAATTGCCGGGGGCTGGATGGACTGA
>JAECUM010051235.1:0-31944 GCA_016617855.1 Megalonaias nervosa | reverse complement strand
CGTCTGGATACTCTCGGTCAACTTCAAAGAAATGTCCATTGTCTCTATTGCTGTCGTACTCATGCATGTGTTTATGTATATCTACATCCGTCGGACCGATCCATATATACCTCCCTAATGCCATTGGCTGCATCATTACTAATTCATACCGGTTATTGGTATTAAGGTATAATATGTGGGTGTTTGGAGCTGAAGGTCATATCCATTTACAATTTGATTGTTTGTTTGTTCGACCGTATCAATGTATCAATGACTTTATATCGATATATCGCAGATGCGCATTAATATCAGTGAACAGTTCCAACTTGACTTTGGTTTTTGACAGCAATGCGTCTCAAGCCATTCCGGCGACCAGAAGTAATGCGCGTGATCGAGCTTGTACACGCACGTATCTGTTTCACGAAACGTTTCAAGACATCCGCGAGCAGCAACACATTCATACGCAGATACAAATCCTAATCGTCGCCAAGATGTTGACCATCGAACACATTTTACGTGTCAATCGATGAAACTTTCGACATTGTTCATATACCACAGATTTTTCTCTAATATAATGTTCTCACACAAAAGGAGGCTCACGTACAGTTACAGTATACTATATCTATATTTCTTTTTTTTTTCTTTTTTTCTTCTTCTTTTGAAAATTAAACAAATATATTTCAGAATTCAAAGCTAAAGTCACAATAGTTTGAACAATGTCTGACGTACAATATCGAGACGCAAGAAAAACATTTGTATTTATTACATACTTAAGTGTTAAATACAAAAACTTATGACGAAATAATTTTCATATTATCATTCCTGTATTTTCACACGTGAAGAATATATCTATTTATTCACATGTGAAATATAATACCGTTTCTGTTTATTTGTTCTATCTCACAAAGTGCTCGTTTTTATTACAGCAGGTGTAACTTATGTTAGTACATACAATCAAGCGTCACGTGACATGATAAAAGTCTGATATCAGAAGAGAAATGTGTGACCAAACCCTGTTGTAACTAGTGTAGTCTTATTTTAAGAGGGTGGTCAGAAGGACTTATTCTACTGTGTATCCTTCATACGAAGCAGAGCACTCTGCTGCGATACAAGCCTCAGATTGACTTTTTTGTCTTAGTGCGGCATCTGAAAATTTCTTTGACGTTCTTATCCGTTTCGAACGCGATTAGACTTGAAAATTGTCCCGATAAATGCCCCAAACGTTTTGTTTGGGTCTTGTTGTGTTTAATTAGGATTTGGGGTATTCAAATCAAACGGCACACGATGTATCGCATTTGAAATATCGGGCGTACGCTTTTTGCCGTATTCGACGGAGTTGCGGTTCGAAATGGCCGAACGCGGCACGATCAGTCAAATGTGATGTTGATTTTATGGATCGGGAAAACTACAAAACGGTGCATACGCTTGAACACTAGCCTCTTCGATTAACTGCAGTACGCAAAAAGAACAAATTTTCATATTGACTTGACCAGGGTCTGCGTACTGTGTACAGGTAGTTTATTTGACAGTTTGTGGTCATTAACACTATCATGTATTACTATAATGCCTATTCTGTTTCTATACCTCGCCAAGACCGTGAAAGTTAAATGTAGTGTTACATTCGTCTGCTTGTCATTCCATTGGAAACACTTCAGTTAAGCTTTGTCTTTTGGTCAGTATATCCGGCACAGCTTGGTGAATACAGTTAAATCACTGTGCTGACATATGTGTTCCATCAACCCATTTCTAGTTCTGATGTTAACTTTTGTGCACATAAATCTGTAATACTTCATAAATGACTTTGCAAATTAGCCTCCATGCCTTGAGTTAATGCTGATTCTCTGACATGCGTCATTCAAGTCTTCTCAGATAGCTTGCAGGTGTTGCCATTTGGTGCTTAATATTTGTTTAGAATCAGAACCATGCTTTCAAGTTGATGAATTTTCAGGTATTACACATGAAATACGAATATTAATGGAAATACAAAACACTCTAAGTATTAATGGAAATACAAAACAGAAGCAAAATCATAATTTTATCGTTACATCAGGGACGTGGTCTAATGTTTTAGATTCAGCTTTTCATGGTATTCCATTTCCATCAGAGACAACTTTGTATCCAAAGCCATTAGGAACCAGTTTCGACGCTAATGACTTCGCATCACACTGCTCACAATAGTACAACTTTATAATCATTTCTGTTGTAGATTTGTTGTGGTTTTTTTAGTTCATGCAAGGTTTGTTGAAAGTCATACCTGAGTGAACTGGCAAACATATGGACACAACAAAGCGAATTGTATCGTGGTTTCGCATGGCCAGTACTTAAACACGTAATTTACGTAAAATCCACACAAGGAATACTTTCAACATCAAACATGCTGTAGTGTACGTGCAATCCCGATAATTAAGCACATTTAATGTCACGAAATGGAACACGTCAAACCAGCAGTAGCCTTTCATGTCCTTTTGGTCAAAAAGTAACAATGAGATTTTAATAACAATAATAATAATAATAATAATAATAATAATAAGAAGAAGAAGAAGAAGAAGATGATGATGATGATGATGAAGATAAGACCATTTCGTCTTTTAACTCTCAAGTGTTGAAACCATATCCGATATTCTTGAGCAACAAGATTTTTAAATTAGCCACATTAAGATCGGCACTATTTTCATTAATCACAAACTAGACACCATTAGAAGGCTTTTGTTGAAACACCCATGTTGATATGACCATCCATTCAGGATAATTTGTGTCAATATTTTCAATATGTTCGTTGTGGCAACCATATGTGAGGTTAGATCGGCATTTTTACTTTGGACCAACTAGATACCATAATTAGTCTTCTGGTGAAACCGTATGCCGACTTGACTTTCCCTTTAGTAGTAGCAATAACAAGATCTTCAAGATGGCTACCATGGTAGTCATGATGGATGTCAAATAGGCATCATTTTCATCTAGTTGCAACTAGACATAATAAGTCTTCTGATGGAAATCCAGGAGAATTTACGAGAAGATTCTCATGATGACAATTGTGGCGGCATATCTGATCAGCATGTTTTGTTTTGTTTTATTTGTTTTTTTTTTATTATCAAATAGACATCATAAGAAGTCTTCCGGGGAAAATACCATGCGGATATAATTTTCTGTCCAAGCGATGTAGCAATCACAAGATTTCCAAAAGGGGCTATGTTGTAGACATATTGGATGTCAGACTGATATGACCGTCCATACGAGTGGAGTAAAAACTAGATGTTCAAGTCAGCCGCTGTGGTGGAAATATTGGACGTCCCAGTGGCACCAGTTGTATTTAAGACCAACTGGACTTCATAAGAAGTCTTCAGGTGAAAATCCCATGTCTATATTTCCGTTTAGGAAGAGAAGCGAAAGCAAAAGTTTCAAGATGGCATCCGTGGCGGTCATATTGGACGTCAGCTCGGCACCATTTTCCTTTAAACATCTTAAGTCTTCTGGTGAAATCTCCCATGTCAATATGGGTTTCCACTGAGGAGTAGCGATAACATTTTTGAGACAGCTGCCTGCACTAAAAGTCAGATCGGCAAAAGTTCCATTTAAGATAAACTAGACATCACAAGAAGTCCTTTAGTGAAAATACCATTCATGAGGTGTGAAGATGACAAGATTTTCGTGATGGTTAATGTGGTGGCCATATACGGTGTCTGAGCATTATCATCTTCATTTAGAACCAACTAGACCTTGGGATGAATGTGTGTGTTAAGTTTCAAGGCAAATCCCCCAAGTAGTTAATAAATGTGTGCTAAGTACATACAGAAGACGGACGACGGACAACAGATAATCACGTAAGCTATCCTGGAATCATAAGCGTGCTGCCGTCAGTAACAAGTACCGAGTTGCATGTATATACAGATATCATTACATGAGCATCTGTGACATCTCACCCTCAAAGCTTCCTATATTCACACCCACTACTGCAGAGATCTGGTGTTTCAGTGCTGCCAGTGCACACATCATGTCATGTGCCTTATTTCTTTTTTTTTTTTTTTGGGGGGGGGGAGGAATTGATTGATAGATGGTTGCATGGTTGGTCGGTTGTTTATGGTACTCTCAGAACTTTACGATGGTTATATCACGCAGAGGATTTGTCGTTGTAGGGTTTAACCCCATTTTTCAGCACATTATAGGCTATACATGGCGGACAGAACAAATGGTGGTGGAAGAACCCGAGAAAATCCCGGAAAGAACCACCGACCCACGAGAAGTTACTGGGAAGCTTTCTCACATACCCACATTGGCCGAACCCGAGACTCGAACCCACGCAGACAGAGGTGAGATGGCAATGATCCGTAACGGTAAGCGCTTTAGACCACTCGGCCACTCGGGGCCTCACGCAGAGGAAATGGGAGCTAAGTACATTTCCAAGGACACGCCCAAGGCTGCCACCGCTGTCCTAATAGGGTAGTAATACACGACATTTCATCATCTGCAATGCCGGTAAAATAAATATGGAAGAGAACGGAAATCCATTAAGAGGTTGTATGAGATTGCTACAGCTGGAATTTTTCCAAAAATATATATCTGTAGTGCACCCAATAAGGAAAATAGTAGCCATTATGATCACTGTCAGTTTGCAATCCAACCTACGGTAGTACTAAAATAACATGTTTTATATCAAAATTGCGTAAGAGCGGAGACAGAAATTGCGGAAAAATTTATAAAAAGTACACAGAAACACTTGTAGACGTGAGATTTCTATTGGCATTTTTATTCTTGTACAAATCTAAAAAAAGTGCAGGAGCGAGAACAAAAAACATATTGCCAAACGCCGTCAATTAGTTAAAGCCGACTCTGTATACTTTCATCAAATACGGTGTTAACTTGTGTTAGCAGATAAGAGCTTTTTATGAATAGATGGAATAGGGTTAACAACTTAAGATGCAACAAACTGAAATAAAGATGTGACTCAAGTGGGAAAAATAGATCACAATGACCTAGGATTGGTATGATCAGTTCCTTTTGTGGAAATGCATACAAATATAAATTTTTATCAGTGTCAGTAAGGTATGGGCAAATATACTGTAGGTGTAACAAATGCATTACTGAAATGAAACAAGTCACTCAAGCGGAAGTTAAGACAGTGACTTACTTTTGGTATGGCCGAGTTATTCTTCCTGTGATGTATCCACATGCCAATCTTTATGGGTCAAAGTTAAATGGGGTCCAAAATATTGTAGGTGTAACTCTCCAAGAGAGGCCTACATATACCAAGTCTTTATGTCTACATGAAATCTAAGAATGTATACGTCATTTAAGCATCAAAATTAGATCACAGTAACCTACTTTTAAAATGGCTGTTACTCTCCTTCAGATGCAACACCAGACCAATTTTCATAAATGTAGGTCAGATAAGGTCAAGGATATTGAAGATATGATTAGTCACTAAAGTATGAATCTTATGTCACAGTGACCTGGTTTCAGTATGATCTGGTGAAACACCTTGAAATGCGTCCACATACCAATTATTCACAAGTGTAGATGAAACAGGGTCTATGATATTAAGAGTATAAGAAACAAGCAGTTAAAAATTCTAAAGTCACCTAAATGTGAAAATCACAGTGACTTAATTTAGTATCTTTGGTTTAAATACTTTAAGATGCATTCACATGCTAATTTTCATAAGTATATGTGAAATAAGGTTTAAAAAACTAAGGTTGTAACTAACAAATAACTTAAAATACAAAAGTCACTTAAGCGTGAAAATGGGGGTAACAGTGGCCTAGTTTCTGTATGGCTGAATCACAAACCCTGAGCCCATATTCCAATTTTTTCAATGCAGGTGAAGCAGGATCCATTATAGTAAGGATATAATGAATTGACAGCTGTAAATACAAAAATTCATTCATGCACTAAGTGGGGCACAGTGACCTACATTTTGTATGGCAAAGCTTATTAATCTGGTTAAGATGCATCCATATACCAATGTTCATGTGTAGGAGGAATAGGGTCTAAGATAATGAGGGTGTAACAAATAGATAACTGAAAATGCAAAAGACTAAAAAAAATGAACTTAATCTACTTTTGGTATGTTTAAGTTATCCTTGCTGAGATGTATCCACATATCTTTTCCCATTAGCATTGGTACAATAGAGTCCAAGATATTTGCTAAGTAATTAATAAATAGCTGAAAATAAAAATAAACAACTCAAGCATGATCACAGTGACCTGGGTTTTGGTATGGATCAGGTATGGCATTATTCTTTCTGATATGCATTCACACACTAATTTTCATGAGGGTAGGTCAAATAGGGTCTAAGATATTTATGGTACAATGAACAAGTGACTGAAAATATAAGTCAGTGAAGTGTGAAATTAGGTCACAGTGATCTGGTGTTATGGTTAAGTTACTCTCTCTGATATGCATTCACATACTAATTTTAATTAGTGTAGGTGAAGTAATGTCCAAGATATTAAAGGCATAACAAAAATAAGAAACAAATTAACACACAACCCATACAAATGAACACAAAAATAGCAAAATGATACATCTCTTTCCAACTTTGTTGGCAAGTGGATACAAAACAGCCTGTTTACTGTAAAAAATCAAAGAATAACAAGCTCTGATCTTCAAACCAGTGAGAATTCAAACATTCACAATTATCACACCAAAGCAGTGCTCATCATAAATTATTTAATAATCTGGATATTTTAAAATTTTGCATTGTACACTGTTTTGATACAACATTATGCTTGCATGCTCTTCAGACTAAAATTATATTTTCCAATGTACAAGTTGCTGCTACAGTGAACAACCAAATAAAGATTTGCCACAGATACACCAGCAGATCAGGGTGTCCACTGTTTGTTCTACGTTATAAATTCAAGTCAGCAATGTCAATACAGACTTAATGGTATAATTTTGATGGCAGTGTAGATCTTCACTGGCTTAAGTTGGGTTAGAACTATACATAGGCAAATAAGTCTAGGTCCAATTTATAAGCAAGCACATTGGACAACTCTGTACTATCTGCACAGGATGTGTTATTTGATGCCCACAGTATGAATCACCCATCTTAACTGGTTTTCACATTACTGTCTGTGGTGAAATACCTTATTAGAGACTATAGACATTCATGTATATGACTATTCAATTACATTACATGGTTGCTATTTAATATACTGTAATCTGCTATGGAAAACAACTGGGTCAGATTCTCCCTTAACCAAAATGGAGGCCACAGGTTTTGTTCAACACTTTCTTTAGCTTAAATCCTTAGAATCATAACTATGAAGATTGCAACAAGTCAGATTTGTACTCCAATATTGATGTAGGTGACACTGATTTTGATATTTCATTAAATTTGGACAATTTAGTGATAAAGACAGAGACAATGAATTGGTGGATTTAAAGGCTGTGAAGGGTCATCTATGTTTGGTCAAACCACTTCACTGACTTGACAGTGAATGAATTCTCTCAAGATTTTAAAGCATAAAAAACTGGTGAAAAATAATTATACAGCTATAAAGATCCGATTTTAATCCTAATCTTGTCTACAGATAACAAATATGTATAAAAAGGATAACGGTTAAAATTCATGTGTAAACTTAATATATACTACATTGCTCTAAATGTCATAGGCAGGCCTATTCACAACGAATCATTGATGTAACAGATGTTTTACCTATATCGCACAGCATTTGGTGGTATTGGCACATGTAAATTGACAGTCTACATCGTAACAGACACTAGGAGTTAATGGGCTAAATAACAATATAACCTCTAGAGACATGAAATATAGCATAATCAACAATTACATAGCTCACTCTCTGAAGCTTTTAGTAGTTCCAAGTTGCCATTGCAAACATTAATCACAATGCAAGTAAATTAAGACTACAGCAATCTTGATCTACTAAATGTTGGTCCCTGTGATAGGGCATAAAAGACAAAAAATTAATTCGTTTTTCATTATAGAAAGGTAAAAGTACTATAATATGTTGATGCAAAACCAATATTTTCTCCTTTTGAAATCATTGTTCATAAAATCTGTTTTAGAACCTAACAGAGTACCATTGTCCACCCCAAGAAGTCACAGACTTTGAGTAGCCTTGGAGTGACATCCAGTGAGACCTTTATTACAAGTATTGTTCATGCATGGGTAATTATCTTGATTGGCCACTACAACTGAGATTTCACGTGAAATGCATGCAGTGACAGCCAGTGTGACCATTATTACAAACATGGTTCATGTACAAGTAATTACACTGAATTGCCACTACAGTGGAGATTCACATGAAATGCATGCAATGACAGCCAGTGTGACATTATTACAAGCATGGTCCATGCATGAGTAATTACCCTGATTAGCCACTACAACTGACATTTCACATAAAATGTATGCAGTCCACTCTTATAGCTATTCATTCTCAAGTACAATACATAATTAAGTTGTTCAGAGGTATATATCACACAATATGTAGTAATTAATGTTCGTCCTAACATTCTGTTCATTACACTATGTATTTTCATTCATTATACCCTGGATTTCATTTATTACACTATGTATTTTTGAGAAATTACAACATGCATTTTAATTCATTACATCATGTATTTTAAATCCATTACTCCATGTATTTGAATACATTACATCATGTATTTTAATCCATTACATCATGTATTTTAAATTCATTACACCATGTATTTTAAATCCATTACACCATGAATTTTAATTCATTACACCATGTAGTTCAGTCCAACACAAACTGTATGCCCCAATGCAGTCAAAATAGAGGCCAAATCCAAAATGCTCCACCCTTTAACACTCTCAAACTTCATTCATGTGGCACAAAATATCTAATCTGTTGATGAACATAGGCATACAAACAAATCAGCCGATTTTTTAAAACTTCACTAAACTAAACTGTATGACAGTGGTTATCAAAGATTTCAATTAAATTGCCCAGGTCCAAAAGTGCAATAAACTAACTGGAAGTATAAAATGTTTTCTTAAAAGGTACAAAAATTAAAACAGGTAATCCATATATGCACATAAATACACTTTCATTTACAGAAAATTCACAACAATTTTGCAATGTCATTTTCACAAGGAATATAAATAGCTAACAAGGTTTTCACAGAATAAGGTATGTCCCAAAAAGTGAACAAAAATTTAAGAGAATATACAAAACCACCTCCTTGGCATGAAAATCCATCTGTTGCCTATACTGAATAGCATGATGTTTTTGCCTGGGATATTCAGTGTTCCATGAAAATAACTATGAAAAATTAACAGAAACTAAAATCAGAGAAAAGCAGCATGAAATCAAACTGCAAAGACATCCAATGACCAGAAGTATAATTTTAGTACAGCAACAAAGAAATATAATATGACTGACATACATGACTGTGCTCATTAGGGACCTTATCATTAACCTCTGTTTAAGATTCTGCATTTATTTTAACACAGTTACTCTTGGCCGTGATAACTGAACCATATCTCATTAGAACTAATTGCCAATTACAATCTGTACTAAAACTGAGCAAAGACTGGATATATTCTGCAGGAATATAAAACTGTCATGTAGATTAAAGCTAGTTTCAAATTAAGAGTTTAAATTTTCATGATACATTATTGTAGAAGTAACCTGTATTATGTAATAATTATCTTCATAATTAGCCATACAAGAACCTGATATGCATATAGTTTTTCAATTTGTGCTTTTGAAGAATTTAACATGAACATATCAATCACATTTGATTTCAGATAAATGCATCTAATCTTTACATTTCCTGGTAACATTTTGCAACAGTGGCCATCCTCTTACACGGTCACCCATTCTGCAGGAATAGAGCCTTTGATTTAATTTGAATTACTTTCACTTTTTTTCTAAACTGAGAATGTCTGACATTTTGCACTTCTTGGAACATCTTATTCCTTTACTGGAAATTTGTAGTTATTACATGAAATGCTCAGTGTTTATAAAGAAAGTGAGTTTGTCACTTGATTAATTTGTTTTAGACTGGTACTCTTTCTTTCATAATGTAAGAGACAGATGCCATAATGGCTATCATCCCAATTTGACAAATTTTGCACTAATATGCTAGCTGAGTTAGAGGGGTAGATATCCTAGAGAGGCATTTTTGAGCTCAAACCTGATGGTACCATGGGATTATGGCCATACAAATCTGGTGTCCACGGATGCGTGGGTGGGTGGGGAATATAACAGTGGGACCATGGTAATCACATTAAAAAAAATCTCTTTGTAAAACTTGCAAACAACTGTGTAAGAAAAAAGTCTAAGGCAAGAAAATATAAAATGTATTTAAAAAATCTGAAAAACTACAAGAGCATGAAAATCTGAACAACTAATCAAAATATGATTACAAGATATATACCAAATTTCATTTGTCTTTGTCAACTGAATTCTGGTTAATCATACTTACAAGGTTTCCTGCAAGAGAGTCTAAGTACAAAAAGTTAGAAAATGTGTAAACAAATTGAATAATTGCTACAATGGCAAAAAAAATCTAATCAGGTTAAATACAAATGAATGCCAATGTGCCAACAAAATTTAATTTGTCTGAAGTAAGTGAGTTTTGCTTAATCATGCCAACAAAACTTTTGTCAAAAAAACCCATGTCTAAAAAGTGTAAAAATGTATAAAAACTGAAAAACAGATGTAATGGTCGGAAATCTAATCAGGTCCTGTACATGTATATATATAAATATGCTAGCAAAATTTTGCTTTTTTTTTTGCACAATCTTGCTAACAAACTTGTCAGGTCAGATGGACTGGCCTATGGACAAATATGCATGACCAAATCAATCTGCCTCTGCTTCAAGCATAATAAAAAGGCATCATATTTTTTTCATTTAAGTTGCATGTTTGCATTAGTAGCTACAGCAAATGAATATAATAAAACCTATCTGACAGCAAAGTCAAAGGTTAAGTGGATGAGTCTAAATCTTTGTGTGCAAAGAGTTTTTATGTCCTTCAACTGATGCACAAGATGTATGATAACAAAGTAAACATTCATGATACTTCCCTCCCTTGATAACTCATGTGCAATGGAGTCCAAAAACAGACCACAGAATAAGCAAGAGCATGAGTTACCCAGGGACCTCTGAAAATTTAAAGGGATGATGCCCCAGCTGGTTATTGACAATGCAAAAATACAGGGTAAGCTGTGAAATGATTTAATACTTGTTTTATATTCACACTGGGAATAACTGTTAATAAAATGCTTTTTCTAATGAAGTTGTTTCCTTTTCTATATAAATTACCTTTGTTTTCGAGATAACCAAACTCTGAAAGATTTGTTAAAAACATTACTCCCATAGGTTTTGACACACATCAAATATACCTCCAAAAACATTGTGCATTATGTCAATGCTTTTTGCATGTGAATGTGGATATATTCTATTGTTACAGTTGATTCACAACAAAACAAGATTTCCTTTATTCACAAACTAGGGATATTTAACTTTAAAACAATATCCTTCAACACTGAAACTCAACTTTTTAAAAAATATTGTTGGATTAGTCAAATATTGCTGCTGCGATTTAAAACAGTGAAATTTCTACTCATCCTTGAGAAAACTTCTGAGTGCCAATTTAGGAATTATAAATTCATTGCAAACTCTGGAACTTGCTTCTCCATTATGAACAACAACTGTGCGACAACTTATTTAATTTACATTTATTTGTTAAAGTGCTGCCTCCAGCAAGCATTATTGACATTTTCATGGATTGAAATATTATCGAATATTGTTATTTACTGTGTATTGAGAACTTTTTTTTATAGAAACCTTAAACTATATGACTTCTTATTAAAATTTGCAAATTTCATGATACTAAATCCGATTTATGGGCACTATCCACCATTTTTTACAATAAAAAGAGCGATATATCAAGGTTTCATTTACCAGTTTTTATCATGATTTTTTTCGTGTTCAGCAAAAAACAGTTATTTTTCAAACACTTTTGGCTACTCTTTCAGGTGCCAAATTTGTAAATATGGCAAACACATACAACATACACCACTCCCTCGATAACTCATGCCTGGATAACTCACAGCCCACTTATAATGCAGTATCAGGCATAAATCTCATATTTTTTTAAACAGAAAATACCAAAAGACCTGTATTTGTTGAACACAAATAAAATCAAAATCAAAACTAGTAAATGAAACTCGGATATATGGTTCATCTTATCATCAGAAATGGCAGATAGTGCATGGAAATCTGAATCAACATCATGAAATTCTCAACTTTTAATAAGAATTCATTTATTTAGTTAAGTATGACCTTGAGGGGGTGGTTGTCCTTGTAGAATCACAAGCTACTGTTGTCTGGCTGTTATTGACAATAATAATTTTGTTCATAAAGACTCTTCAGAAATACATAGAACCTTTCATAAAACAAAACAAAATGTTTAAAAATATTGCTAAAGGAATCAATAACCAAAAGTATATAGAAGGTTGAAGCCTGTACACCCCTGCAATGAGAAACCATGGGACAACATGGTAGCTGTTTTAATGTTACAAGTATCTTAAACACTGGAGAATGAGTTAATGCCTACTGTTTGTGTTAATGGAGGAAATGATGGTTTAGAATTATTAAAGCCCTTTAAAATAAATTAATATATTTTTAGATGAAGCCACTGATATAATTTATGATGCCATTTGAAACTAATTATAATACTGTCACTATTTTGGAATCACTCTTATGAAACACTTCTGATATGATTTATATAATATTCAATATAATTTTGTCCCACATCACATGTTTTTGCAATATTGTATCTATCTCTGACATCCAGATTTTATAAGACTATGATATTTACATTAAAAATAACACTGAGAAACACAAGAAAATTCATGTCACCATTCTTCAAGTAAACCCGTTGCAAGATTTAAGTGCACAAAAGGAATGTAGGTAAACTTTTATATACATAGGCTGCCGAGACGCACCTCAGAATATTTTCAAATACTTTTCAACCATACGGCAGTTATTTACTTTGAAATGATTAACTAATCTGGACAACTATTTAAATTTTCCCTTAAGTGATCAAATAACCACATAATCTTCACCAAAACAGTCATGTTTATTTGTAGGCTATGTTCCTTGCAGACCGTTTTAGGGTATGTCATAAAATGATATATTTTACCATGTTCACTATGGGCCACATTCAATGGAATAAATTTTCTGTGTTCTAATATTTCATTATATGTCATCTGTGTCATCAACTTATGGTACTGAAATTAGCTCATATTATTACATATTGAACTTAATATGTTACACTAGTAATTATTCATTAATATTTTAATCACAAACTATATCAATTGGGTGTTTAAGTAGCAAAACAACATGCAAATCTGAATCCAAAACAATGTAAAGTCTACATATGCCTACATCTACACAACATACCATTCCAGTTAACCTTTATAAAATACCATCAAATTTGTTGTTATTAAATATAACTTTTGAAATACACAAGGATGTAAATTAAAGTCTATGAACACAAGCAGATTTATAAATAATAACACAATGGAAAACAAGAACTTAAATACAGTTTATCAGTGGTTCCCAAACTTTTTCGTTCCACCACCCCCTTGGTTATCCTCAGTGCCTCCTACCTTACCCTGTAAAAAGCATTATTCAGCAATAGCGACCCCCCCCCCCAGGCGTTACAGCCCACTTTGGGAACCACTGCAGTACATGATCAATATATAAATCAACAATATGATACACATAATAAGTCAATAAGACAATGGTATATGAATGAATGACCTCTATACTCTGACATGAAAGTTACAATATACACTCGTTTACAAGTTCCACTGCAAACAACCTAGACCCTGATCAACCATTTAATAATAGACCAGCAGATTAGGTTCTATGTTGTTTGCTCTACTGATAACTCATAATTTCAGAGATCCAGATCTGCCAGTGCATTATGCAATGGCAGATCTGGATATGGGCAGTCTGCAACTGGACTTGATGTATAAATGAGTATATTTGGTAAATGAAGGCGCATCCATTCTTGCATAATAACTCATGGAATGACACATGAAAATTGAAGAAAGGAAATACAAGTAGTGAATTAATTATTGCTAGCATTTGATTTAAGTGCAAGTCCAAAACCTAGGACTGAATTTTACCAAAAAAGTGTCTCAACCACAGCATTGGGTCACATTAATATGTGAAGAACAGCATTTGGGTCATATTAATATGTGAAGAATGGCATTTGGGTCATATTAATATGTGAAGAATGGTATTGGGGTCATATTAATATGTGAAGAATGGCATTTGGGTCATACTGGGTCATATTAATATGTGAAGAATGGCATTTGGGTCATATTAATATGTGAAGAATGGCATATGGGTCATATTAATATGTGAAGAACAGTTTGTAGTAAAACTGCAAACTGCTCAAAACAAAACATAATAGAATGGCTGGATATGAGAAAACAACAAAATGAACTACCACTAACATTACAATTTTGTTACTTTTGTTGGTATTAAATAAAGACAAATGACCTTTTCTGAGGGATGGAATGATGACATATAAGATCAATTTGAACAATGAGCAATTTTTATGACTCACATAGTTTATTTATGCTGTAATTGTTTTGTGGTGTGTATGTGTGCGTGTGTTTCTTTTCATGGCTCATTTGCACAACTCATGCAACCCAATCTCTACTCAATCCACGAGTCCAGAAATCGAATGCAGTCAGAGATAATGGAACCCAATCTCTACTCAGTCCAGGAGACCAGAAATCAAATGCAGCCATGGATAATTGAACAATCACTACTGTATTCCTCAAGACTATGATAAGCACATACTGTATATACTCACTTAAAAGTCAAGTCCAACTGAAAACTACACAGATCCAGATCTGCTGTCACATTGTGTGTTGGCAGATCTGCTATAATAGAGTTTGTTAGGAGTAATCAGTAGAACAAACAACACAGACCCAGATCTACTGATGCATCAGGGTCTATGTTGTTTGCAGCATGACTCAACTTATAAATCAGTATATACAGTACTACATTATAATAAATGACTGATTGGATGAATAATATGCAAGTATCACAGCAAGTGCTAAGATCTTTATATACACATGTTTGAAATGATGAAATAGTACTTTGGGATGAGAATCACAGTATGCTAGTAAATGTACCCTATTACAAGAAAACTGTCTATTTGTCCCACAAGTTATCTACTGCTGACAATTTATGGTAACAGTCAAATGTTTTTATTTAACCATGCATTTTATATTTATCATCAATGTTGAATTTTGGAAACAAAAAAGGAACCCCAAAATAATCTCATATGTAGATACATTATTAAACTATTGTCATTTGAACAACAAAACATAAATCTGTAAGAATCATACATAATGTAAAAAAGATGAACTAAATGTTTTCATTAAATTCTGAATCAGCTTTTCATCCTTATTGGCTTTTACAAAGAACTTAATATTTTGTCCATATGTATCTCATTAAAATATTTCCACTTCATCAGCATCAAATGAATTCCCAACATTTTTGTCTATCATTTTCAATAACAAACAATAACAGATTCACTTACTGGTATTTATTAATGACAGCTAATATTGTGGCCATTCACTCCAGAACACTTACACCTCTGTGTTCATATGTCTTAAGTAGAACTAGATAACAATACAAAAACCACTGTACTTCAGTCTCTCCATCAATAGTAAATAGTACAAGTACTATGCCCTATAAATACCATAATTACTTATTGCTCATAATATCAATACCACTGCAGAGTAGACTCCTTCAACAGACTCCACATGTGTTGCTGTGATAGCACTGCCACGTGGGGCTTAATTGAAGAAATCTTCATGGTAATGCAAGACAGAAACTTTCCCAACATTTGGAAAAGCAGTTTCATTGCCTGATGATAAGTTGATGTCTTTTATCAATGATGATATGGTGACATCATATTTCACAACATATTGATAATTTCAATGGTCCATTTAGACACACATCCTGCATCAGTAGTGGTGAAAAATTCTATCCTTTATAGTTCAATGAAATTATGTCTGCAAAAATTCTGAGACAGAGAGAGATTCCTCTGTAGTTTTACTACTACAAAACAAAGCATATTCTATCAGTGTAATATCAATGAAACGTTTTACCAGACCCTTGTGTGGCAGAGCTCTCATCGAGTCATGTGTCAGTCTTGTCAAATAAGAGCAACTGGAAAGAAAAGAGACCTAAATCTGCTGTCATACAGTGTGATGGGTTATAAGATCATTTTGATACACTCCTCTCATACATTTAAGACATTATTTTGCTTTGTAAGTAAAGAAATATAGGTAATAATATACATGTTTTATTAATATATACCATTTATTAAATCTCTTGATATTTAAGACAGGGCAGCACCCCACTCCCAAGGAAGGCAAGGTGCACCTCCAATAGAGGCAGGACATCACCTGAGGAGTGAAAGGAGCCACATCCACCTAGGGACAACACTATATATTAACAAAAAAATTAAAAATATTGAGCAATAAACATACATGGACCTTCATTTGTGTGAAAGTGGAGTACAGCAGATGTTACAAACGGTTGAGAATATTAATTCTAAAATGATACATGTAATTGTAATACACCAGTATATCCAGGCCAATGCTTTTCATGAATTCTAAAATCATACATATACTTGTAATACACCAGCATATCCAGGCCAGTGGTACTCAAGAATTCTAAAATCATTCATATACTTGTAATACACCAGCATATCCAGACCAAAATTGCTCAAGAATTCCAAAATCATACATATACTTGTAATACACCAGCATATCCAGGCCAATGGTGCTCAAGAATTCTAAAATCATACATATACTTGTAATACACCAGCATATCCAGGCCAATGGTGCTCAAGAATTCTAAAATCATACATATACTTGTAATACACCAGCATATCCAGGCCAATGGTGCTCAAGAATTCTAAAATCATTCATATACTTGTAATACACCAGCATATCCAAGGCAAAACTTTTCATGAATTCCAAAATCATTCATATATTTGCAATGTACCAACATGTCCGGGCCATCGCTGTTCATGAATTCTAAAACCATACATGTACTTGTAATACACCTGCATATCCAGTCCAATGCTGTTCATAATGCTTAACATTTTAGATCCAGAGAAGACGGTGTATTATGCAATGACAGATTGGCTATGTGTAATTTTAGAAATTATCTATATTTCCTTATGAAACATTTGTCTTGATATATGACTTTCTATTTTTACTTGATGATTTAATACTGACACACCAAACAGATATTATTACAACTGAATGAAACCAACAATGCTACTTAAAATTTTCAAAGAAAAAAGCAAACAACAAATAAAAATTTGGAAGAAAAATATACATGTACATAAATAACTTCAAAACCCAATCATGATATATTCGAGTAAGTGCTAATGGTCACTAAATATAAACACAATTGCAATCCATGATATTATCACTTTATCAAAATGTATATAGAGATTTACTGCTCATTTCAGGATATTCTGTGTATAACTATCTTATTCAATATATTAAAAAAAAACAAAGTCAGAAATCAATCAATGTTCAATAAAACCAAGCTGCATAGATATAATTTGCATACATCCAATTTACAATATATATCCTTAGGAACTATTCCAGTAAAATGTACATGAGACCCAGGAAAGACAATTAAAATTTAAGGAGTCACTAACTGATGCAATTTAGAAATTTGCACAATATAATGAGTAATTTCTTTTACTGTAAATATTAATGAAATAGCAGCAATATAAATGATTTGATTTCTTACAAGTTGGTGATTAAGTAGTGATGGATTATGAAGATGTAAATGTTTACATGTTTATTTTTAATGGGAAAACTAGAAAATTAATAATTAGCAGCAAAAATGAACGATTGCAGTTTTTACACTTATTTTTATGGATAATACGTGAAAGATTAGAAAATCCACAACAATGAAAAGTACGCTGGGGTTGAGATGGCCCCCTAGGCCCCCCAGTTGGTCCAGGGCAAAGCCCTGGTGGGGGGTTTAGGAGTGCAAAGCCACCCCAAGCTAAAGAATAAGTTACTTTTACACTATATTTTTGCATGAAAATTGTAACTGAACAATCCAATATTCTGATATTTTAATATGATACATACATCAATTAGAATCATTAATACATAAATTTCTCATAATAAATTTTAAAAAAATAATGTGCTTCATTTATCTAAATACAATTTTTCCATTATTATTCTGATAATGTGAAAATTAAGGAGCTGAACATAAAATTCAAATGGAAATATTTAATACATTATAAATCAGGATTTACTTCAATAATATATATATATATATATATATATATATATATATATATATATATATACTAGAACCAAAATTGAAAACCTAGTACATGTACATGTATTTCAGAATGCTCTAACATTAACAGTAAGCATTATAAAGCAAACATGTACCAACAACGGATAACTCCAAAAATATAAGATATTCTGAACTTTTGTCAAGAAATTAAATATTGATAAAATTATGAAGTTTGGTGTTTTATTTTTTATTCAGTACAAATCTGTTAGATCAAACTGGTTATTTCTTTCTCTCTTTTCTAAATGACTATGTATCAGAAGTGTTCTCACTATGAAAGTCACTCAGTAGATATACATTATATAAAGCTGCTGAAATAGACATTTTTCCTCCATACAGGACTCACAGTCAGGTGACGTAGATTGTTATGCTTTGAAGTTTCAACTCAGTAAAAAGGAGTGTGCTGTTCTTTTAGTCATTTATGCATTTGTAACTGTACTGAATTGGAGAGATGAAAAAAAATAAATGCAGTTCCTGTCTGCCAATTTAGCACTGGTAAAATTCCAATCATCCTGACCTACAACTACCAAGCCAAGAAAATGGACAAATTATTTTAAAAAGAAAAAGAAATTTTTTTCTATGAAGCAAAGGGGGGGGGGGAAGAATAGAGAAAACCATTGTATAATGATATACATAGAGGTACAGAATCAGCCGAGGTGTCTCATTCAACTAATTCAGTACCCTCTATCCATTATCATTCCTATGCGGCAAATGTAGGAATCGAATAGCGGTGCTATATAACAACTGAGTTATTCAGAAACAATGACTGAGTTATTGGGGTTTCTGTAGAGGGCAAATCATAATTTTAAAAATTAGTATCAAAAAAGCATTTATTTTTATTTCCCAACTAAATGCTTTCCAACCACTTTAACCCCTACCCACCCAACCACCCATAAAACAAAACGAATTTGCATGATTTTGAAGACCGACCTGTGGGAACATCCTGAAGATGGTATTTCCTACATGTGACAAAGAACTTTCATCCATGGGCTAAAGAGTATGACTTTCATCAAAACTCAAAATAATCCCAATTTTAATTTTACAATTTCCTTCTCTGAACTACAAAGGCAGAACAATAAAGAATCTAACCAACTTGTTTTACACTTACTAGCAAATCTGTGAAGATTTGTGCTGTGGGTGTAAAGCGTATTATCATATTCATAATTATAATTATTTTGTGCTATAGCTGTATGTGTCATTGTTTCATATTCATAATTATAATGATTTCATGCTATGGTTGTACAGGACAATTTTTCACATAATTGGTAAAAGAATGGATAAAAAATTCTAAATAAATTTAATTTTATTGCCTGTCATGCCACCAAAATCATGCTCATGACAAAATGATTCTCTTTGATGAGATGACAACAAACGAAGATTGATTTAAATTTATACACAGATTGTTTGTGGGATCACATTATTTTAGTATCTGCCTGCAAACTCTAATAACTCTTTCTTAAAAGTCATGCCAAATTCAAAACTGCATTTGTGGAAGGGTACTCAAATTTCTTAGTGACTATCCTGGATCCCATGGCTGTTTTTACTGGAACCGACTCTCATAGTCAAAGCTAGACCAAAATATCCAAGCAAAATAAAGGTAGGCTATTTACAAAAAATAAAATGTGCACAGGGTTATCATGTATGTCCTGTACATTCGGAAATGACCTGGCTGTGCTTGAGATACTCCCCACCATTGTGCCACTCTGTGGCTAGCAGGCCCTGGATGATTTTCTTGCATCGGTTTGGAAAAAGTGGATGGAGATCTTTTGTCTTGTCCTTCCCAAGTCTGTAGGCAGCAGAAACGGGGGGAATTTTCTCCTTTTCGGCAAATCTCAAAATCCTCAAGGTGGTCTGGTAGATCTAAATTTTAAACACAAACATGAAAAACAGTATTTTTAATCAAATACTATCAGACCTTAAATGACAAGACATGTGCTCTGTTGGTCTTCAAACATATAAATTTTTCTTATTTAGTCCAAATGTGATTTTTGATCATTAAACTTGTCAATGTGCCTCTAATGGGGGGCTGGGGCTGAGAGTGATCCTCATTTGCACAGATGTTGGACAGGTGTATTTATCATTTGTAGCACCCACTAGATCCGCAAAAATGGGCAACCCATAAAATAAAAGCGAACTCAGTCTGTTGTTGGAAAATGCTGTGCATTAATGTATTTTCATGGGTATCAACTTTAGTCTTGAAAAATAAGGACACTACTTAAACTGTTGATACTGTGAATTCATGTTTATTTAAGTAGTTCCAATTTCCATGGAGTTTGTAGTTAATAAAAACCATGAATGAGCAGTATCTAAATTGTGGACACTGCAGATTGACATTTGCTCAGTGGGTTCCAATTTCCATGGAATTTTTGGTTGCTTACAAGCCACCAATTAATAAAAATACTTATATTTGTGGATGCTGCGGATTGTATACCATCGTAATACATTTGATAAGGCAAAATACCTCTCATAAGGGAAAATACCTATTTCCATCACAACTTGATGTCTCATCAATTGCTTTTTGCAGAAACACCAAATCATTAATAATTGGTTCTCCATGACATTACTTACATAAGAACATTGAAACAAGTGTTAAGCTACTAAAGTGACCATCTTAAAATCTATAACAAGAGGGTCAAGTGAGCCTGATATTATTCACCTGGCTTATATAACTTAACAGTTGACCATTTCTATAAGCAGTCTAATTTAATATTTTAAGAAAATAACCTATTTAAACTGTCTCCAGAACTTTATTTCATGTCCATTCAACCTACTGTACTATAGTCTAATAAAAACTCTTTCCAAAGATAAAGGCATAACTAATGCACAAAGTCTCTTGCTTCTTACTACAGCACAATCATTATAAAAAAGATCACAATTACAAAACAAAAATATATCACTATTTATTTAAAGAAATTTTCATCCCTCATTACAACACTGCATGGAGTTTATGGTAGCCTGTAATCATATAATTTTTCTCTATCACTTCATCGTCAGTAACAATTACAATTACTCATTGTAATCCCTAAAGGATATTATTTTGCATAGCTGTATAAATTGTTCTATTGAAATTTATACATCCTGCATTCAAATGTTTCTTTTAAATCTGGTCTGAATAAGTGTTTTAAGGGGAAGAACTCTGTAACCCAAGCCTGTCAGTCTCCTAAGGCAACATCATGGATTACTTTCCTTGTTTAAAGAAATACAAGGCTGATTAATGAATCTGTCCAATATATTGATCTTATAGTCACATATTTCATGTCTGATCGAAATGAGATCAGAAATATGGCTTCCAGAGTGTTAAACAGCTCAGTCAATCAGAACACTTGATTTATATGCATGACTCTTGCTCATTATTGAACTTGTCTGAGATCTTACTGATAGAAATCAGAACGGAAATATGGTTTCCAAAATGGTGACAAGGTCAACCAATCAGATGCATAATCAGTTCATTAACATGCATTGTTCTTGCAAATTATTGAACATGTCTGAGTCCTTAATGATATAGCATATATTCCAAGTTTGATCAAAATCAGAACTGAAACATGACCTCCAGACTGTTAACAAACTTCGATGATCTGGACACCTTAATAATATGAATGGATTTCACTCATTATTAGACTTGTCTGAGACTTTAATGATACAAGCACATATTCCATTTGGGTCAAGACTTGATCAAAACATGGCCTCAAGCAAATATTGACTGATAGATGATGGACACCAGACAAAATGCCATACCATAAACAATTACATGCCCTTATAGCCAGTTGAGGTATAAAACAAACAACAAAGTCAGTGTGGTACATTTTAAAAAGAAAACTACAGATGAGTCAATGCATTTTTCCTGAGAAATGCATAAAGTACTATATTTAAATTTTAAAAAACCAATAATATATGGAATAAAATACAGCAGTCCATAACTGTTTCCCCCTAAACTAAATATTGTGTCCTAAATAGACCTAAGCCTACGTTGTCTTTTTGAGTTGTAATTCATTCCTCCATAGCACTATAGTGAAGACTGTGAAGAGATGTAACTTCTACAGGTATTTCCTTACATTAATTTAATAGAAGAGCCACATCCATATTTCTGAATTCCTGAACATTTTCAAGTCTGAAAATTAAACCATATAGCATAAAAATGTGCTGTGTCATAGCTGCATATTCATTAATGATAAATTTGGACCTGGCTAACTCTCTTTCTCTCATCAGCAATGATTATGTCTTCATTTAAAGTTGCTGGAGCAAACATTTTTTTATTAAACCAATTTTTTTCATTAAGGAGATTATGGAATCAACTGCTAGGATGATTAAAAACTCAAACCCATGACAAAAAGTTGCACAGTGGTGCCCATCCAATGTAGCCAGTGACATAAAGCTGTACAGTGGTGCCTGTCTAATTGCAGCCAATGACATAGTGCAGTCTAATACAGCCGGTGACATAAAGCTGTACAGTGGTGGCCATCTAAAGCAGCCAGTGACATAAAGCTGTACAGTGGTGCCCATCTAATTCAGCCAGTGACCAGTATATTAGTACAAATCTATCAAATTTACCCTTTGCAAGAGGATGCAAACTAAGGTTTATGGATATAAATATTTGTTGATTTCTAAACTCAACACATTTGTTCCAGCATGCAGATAAAGTAACTTTAATCCATTTGAAGTGGAAAGTAATCCAACGATCCTAACTGCTGTATCTTTTTTTATGTTTGCCACTCTGATAATTACTAGCTGTTATTACCACTGATAATTATCAAGATGATAAAAAAGCTAACTGCTGAGAAGCACAGCATTGTTCTTCTTACGGAAGCGTACCATCTAGTCACCAGAAACTAAAAACGGTATTTCAGCCATTCTGACATGCATCTCATACATTATGAAATGTACCTGAAGGAATAAGTTGTTGCAAAAGGTGTTAAATGTAGCTGGATATTCTCAGTTTAGAAGAAAGAGTGAAAGCAATTTGACTAGATGAAAAGAGGGCCACTTTCCTGCTGCAGAAGGGGTGGCCTTATATAAAAGGGAAGGGACCACTGCAGTAGTTTGCTCAAATCAGAATTGAAGTTTCACAACTCTCTGAGCACTTGACAGAAATAAAGATTCAAACATCCCTAATGTATTAACTTACGGAATGCTCCCAATCCTTGGATAAATGCTTCATCAGCTCCGGATCACCAGGGAGACGTCCATATGGCTCCATAACTCTTCTCACCATTGCCTGAATATGGATAGGAAAATCTATTCCGCACATACTTTTAGAATAAGATCTCTCAACTGTGACATATTTGTCTGTCTGTCTGTCCATGGGTCTACACATAGTGGATGACACATCCAGTTCATCCAAACACAAACACCACTACATGTCATTAACTGGTAAAAGAGAGATTAGCTTTTCTGTGCATGCAACTAGAATCAAATCTGCACTGTTGATCAACATGCAGGCAGGTAGTCATGCAACTGCTAAAATACTTGCTATCATTTTCAAGTGCCTATTTAGTATATAGTACTGTGGAAATCTTTTTTAATGGAAAAGGAGTGATTCTCATTTACAATTTGTTTTCAATCTAAAGGCAAGTCCCTGTTGACAAAAACAATGACCTACCCATGTTTGAAAATAGTAGATTATTAGACACATGTAGATCTGATCAAACCACTCATGCATTTCTATTCCTTCTTATAACATGCCTTATGATAAATCAATTCTGATACTGCTTCGTCCAAGACCAAAATTATAGTTAGAAAAAAAAGATCTAAAGAACAATTTAGAATTTTCAAAATTTGCTGGCTGAAAAGTTTACATTAAAATAATTAGATATGAATTGTTTATCAAATGTCTGAAAATGTGGATTGAAAGAAAACAACGTAACACTAGTATTATATACTTACTTCCTTTCTAAAATCCTTAATATATCACAAAACTAAATACAAAAATACCATTAAGTTAAGAAACTTAGTTAAGTTACATAACCAAAATCATTATTATAACATTTCAGTGGCATTTTTTTATCCTCCCTACCCACCAACATGAATACAAATATTCAACAAATTTCTGATCATTTTCACTATACAACAGTTTGGCATATAATGTGGTCCAAAGTTACGAACCCCAACTACATATACCATGTTATAGTGTAAGAGAATTGTATCTATCAACAAATCATATTTACCCAAGTAAGCAGTAAACAAATGCTAACCATTTGATTTATGCTTTATTTCTATCGAAATCTAAGCATGCTCACTAAAATCAACCTGTCTGAAAAATAAAAGTATCTAACTTCAATAAACTGAATTGCCATCAATATCAGTTCCACTCATATTAGTAAACTAAAGTTGCATAAATACAGGTACGAGGAATAAGACTGTGCATCCAAATCAATTCCACTCATACTGGGTAAATGGAGTATGAGGAATGAGTGGACAATATGTACATCCACATCAATTCACTCATACTGGGTAAATGGAGTATGAGGAATGAGTGGACTATATGTACATCCAAATCAATTCCACTCATACTGGGTAAATGGAGGTATGAGGAATGAGTGGACTATATGTACATCCAAATCAATTCCACTCATACTGGGTAAATGGAAGTATGAGGAATGAGTGGACTATATGTACATCCATATCAATTCCACTCATACTGGGTAAATGGAGGTATGAGGAATGAGTGGACTATATGTACATCCAAATCAATTCCACTCATACTGTGTAAATGGAGGTATGAGGAATGAGTGGACTATATGTACATCCAAATCAATTCAACTCATACTGGGTAAATGGAGGTATGAGGATTGAGTGGACTATATGTACAGCCAAATCAATTCCACTCATACTGGGTAAATGGAGGTATGAGGAATGACTGGACTATATGTACAGCCAAATCAGTTCCACTCATACTGGGTAAATGGAGGTATGAGGATTGAGTGGACTATATGTACAGCCAAATCAATTCCACTCATACTGGGTAAATGGAGGTATGAGGAATGAGTGGACAATATGTACATCCATATCAATTCCACTCTTACTGGGTAAATTGAGATATGAGGAATGAGTGGACTATATGTACATCCATATCAATTCCACTCATACTGGGTAAATGGAGCTATGAGGAACAAGACTGGACTATATGTGCATTTCAATTAGAAATGTGTCCATTTTAATACAAATATGGTATAACTGCAATATGTCATATTGGTGCAATATTCTGGCAAATATTTATCCAAAATTTTGTACACTGAACTTCAACTCAGGTCTTAAGTTAAAACTTCATACCAATTTAGTTTTAATCCATTATTTCTTCAAAGCATACTAAGCAGAAATTAAATTTATGACTTGATATGATGTGATGGGATAAAATGGGATAGACAGAACATGTGAGACACTTTATGTTCACTCTATAAGATATGGGGATGGGTAAACAATCTATGAAAAACATTCATTTTTTTTTTGTTTGAGTTGCAGACTATATGCACACAAATGGTAAAGGCAATGGAAAAAAGCATTAGGAATGAACTGATAATTTGTAATTTAATCAATAGAAAAGATTACTAAACCCATAACTGATTCTTGATTACTATTTTCATAATATCAGTCATCCAAAACAGACACAATCCCTTACAAAACAGTCAGAAAAGTTTTGAAGCACCAACACACTGCAAGGTTGTATAATGGAATATACTCTTACAAATTATCTTTCTATGGCTGGCATATATTTCTGTTAAAAGTCCAGATTTTACTGATATGGGCAATTATTTACATGAATTAATAAAAAGGGGGGAAAACTGTTTCACAATTATCAAACAAGTCTCTTTTTTTATTAGAAGACACAAATGTAAGTCTAATTCTTTTCATACTTATGATTTTAAAAATTTGCCCAATGAAAAAAATTCAGACCAAAACTGTAATGAAGACTGAATATATTATTATGTTGGGCAACTACAATAGTTTTAATTCAACAGTCATTGGAGCAGCCTGAATGTTGTTATCAACAATGATGTAAAGTTTTAGTAGCATAAGCATACATTTGAGTAATTAATGTAGATTACAATTAAAACTAAACACCTGCAGCTCATTCATCTATTTAAAGTATATATATATATTAAGAAAGAAATACCATACCATTCTGTTGGGAACAAAATCAGTTACAAATGTGATATTTCTCTCCAGCATAAGACTGTTGTCTGAGTCTTCTTTTGTTTGATGGTTGGCTGCACCACATATGATTCTGGTGTCCATCAAAGGAATTGTCTCCCCTGTCAGCACCTACACAACAAGAGATAGTATAATGTATAGTTTATTGCACAGAAACACAGTAAAACAAACAATAATTTCATTTTTTGTTACATTTTTTATACCTTACATGTTATTTATCTTTTCTGGGTGGAACACATCTGTAACAAGAATTATACAAAATATAATGTCTCCCCTGCTCCATTGTTGTATAATCCCATAGCCTTATATCACTGTAAATAGTCAATAAAGTAAGAAAAGTAGGGCAATGTGACCTTAACAGTGGGACAATGAGATGACTAACATCCTTAATGGTGATTAACATACTAATATAATATACTTCCAACAAATTTCATGACTGTGCTTACAAGTGTCAGTGAAAATGAGCTATATACAAAAGCTTCATGTAATCACTGGAGCATGAAAAGTATGTCACTGTGTCCTACTTTTGCCTGTAGTGAGTAGTATCCAACAAGATGAATACACTCAACAAGTTTCAAGAATGCACTTTCAATGGTCTCAGAGAAACAGGGCTACCATCATTCCTGTAAATATCTGGACCATCAACAGTACATACAAATTCCTGACATCATATACACTGTAGCAATGTAGACTAAGGAATGTTTGACCTACATAAAATATTTAGTGACTGAATAGATGATTGTCAGACTGGAGAATGATTTGATAACCTAATTATTGTGTGAATTAACTAAAGGTGTTGTCAATGGGCTGTATTAAAACAGCCGATTCACTCAACAAAGTTCCATAAAGAAGGCAGTCAACATCTATGACACATGACTTTTAAAAGTTTTATCATCTTAGTTTTTATTTAATAACAAATTTTCCTTTCATAACCTCATTCTGAATGTAGTCAGCTTTATTGGGATCTATTTTATCATTAAAAATAACTATAATCTGTCATTCAATTCCTGAACCAGTCTAACGAATTTGGCTCATTTGCGTATTTGGAGCAATCCTCACCTTATTAGGAAATGTACCTAAAATGTCAAAATCATTTCAAATAATTTTGTAAAAATATGGCTTATCCTCCAAATCAGCAGGGGCAAGATAATTTACGTAAATGTACATGATTTGTCAATACATCCTGTTGTCACATTCAATTTGTACATTATATAAAAAACATAATATTGGAATTTGCTCCAATCAGCAGTTGCATACATTATTATAATCTGGGTCATGGTCATGTTTCTAGTGATGATTTAGACTTGCCAAGTTTTAATCATTTTGTCAATCAATTTCTAGCGATGATTTAGACTTGCTGTGCTTAATCAATTTATTTTGTCAACACTTTATTTCCATTCAAACAGATTAAGCAACATGATATCTGCCACAGTTTGTGAACTTGCCCAGATTTGACAGAAAGTAAAGTAGTTATATCATTTAGGGCTGGTCATTGAGGATATAATAATAATAATAATGAGGACTTTGTATAGCGCCTAATCTTTAGAAGCTCTAAGCACTTTACAACATTTGACAACACTTAAAAAACATATATAATGATATGATTACAAAAATAAAAACAAACACTACGAAATTAGAAACAGAAAACATGCTGTAAATATTTAAGGTAAGGATATATTATTAGGTCTTTAAGTCTGTTCTTGCAGTTGAAATAGGTGAGTTTTAAGAGCGCTCTTGAATGAGATCACTGTGTCTTTGTGTCTAAGTTCAGTGGGCAATTCATTCCATGTTGCTGGGCCCTGGTATGCAAACGAACGTTGTCCATATGATTTCATTTTCATAGTGGGAATAATGAGAATACGAGTGTCAGAAGAGGAGCGTAAGTATCTTGCTGGTGTGTACACATGGGTGAGGTCAGATAGGTATGTTGGACTGGAGCCCGTCAGTGAAACGTAGCAGAGAACAAATTTTGTGTTTAATTCTGGATCGAATAGATAGCCAGTGTAGGGTACAGAGCAGGGGGGAGGCATGCTCTGATTGTGGTACTCTAAGGATGATCCGAGAAGCTGTGTTTTGAACTTTTTGAAGTTTCTGGAGTAGATATTGAGATGAACCAGACAGAATTGAGTTACAATAGTCCAGTCTTGAAATTACTAAGGAACACACAAATGTTTAAGGATGTCTGGGTCCTGTTCATGTAAATGAACTGACTCATAGTTTAATGAGCAAAATGAAAAACAAATGCCAGAATGACAACGAGAATTCTTTATTTGTAAAAGAAAACACTAAAACATTATCATATATTAGGGGTGAAATGATATGCCTGTGCCAGGTATAGTACAATGCATGATACACATCCTATGATATGAAACATTATCAATAAACATATCAACTTGGTCTTTTCATCTTTAGATGGTCCATCAGTGGTAGAGTTGTGCTGTATTATATGTGTTGACATATTGGTTGTATTTCCAGGATGCTGATTACAGACAAACAGTGACTTACCATCTGTTCATACACTATTCTCAAACTTGACAAGATGAAAAAGTACTTTCAAACAGAATGCCTGTTAGTTGTCAGTGATTTTTAATCAACCTTTTAGGTCTTTTCAGGCTGCTCCATTTGATCTGGGTTGCTCCAGTGGCTCAAGAGGTTAAAGCATCCACCTCGGATGCGGGAGGTTGCAGGTTCGAACCCTGGCCGAGTCATATCAAAGATATATTAGAATGGTACTAACAGCTGCCCTGCTAGGAACTCAGCAGTCAGTGTTAGCACTGGTCAGTCTGGTGTAAGGATAATATGATTTGGATGGACATTATGCTACATGTCTGCGGCATGATGCCCCAATGCTAGATCCTATAAACTACGCACTGCAGATATCGTTGCAATTACTGAAAAATTGTGAAAGCTACATTAAAAATCTAAATCACACAAACCCATACCATTTGACAAGGATTCATTTTGGTCACCATATCCTCTGTCTTATACTGCATGAATGCTTTAAAAGCATCTACAGCTCTTCCCCATTATAGTGCACTGTGCTATCATAAATGTACAGCTCTTCATTATAGTGCACTGTCCTATCATAAATGTACAGCTCATCTCCATTATAGTACTCTGCTATCATAAATGTACAGCTCTTCCTATTATAGTGCACTGTGCTACTACAAATGTACAGCTCTTCCCCATTATAGTGCACTGTGCTATCATAAATGTACAGCTCTTCCCCATTACAGTGCACTGTGCTACCATAAATGTACAGCTCTTCCCCATTATAGTGCACTATCATAAATGTACAGTTCTTCATAATAGTGCACTGTGCTATCATAAAATGTACAGCTCTTCCCAATTATTGTGCACTGTGATATAAGGCAAATCAAGATATAATGAGGTAACAATATGGACTCCTTTAAACCCCTTTACATGATTTCAACATTACCAGAACTAAAGCTGTCAAAATTCTACAAAACTTCTACCAGGTACTCATCAATCCTAACGAATGGTTACCTCATCAAAGGGAAATTGTATTAAATGTGCACAAACCTGATGTCCACATTTTCTTAATTCACAGTATCCTATAAATATCACCACCTAATGTCATCTGGTACAAAGTCCAAGAATTCATTCTGACTGTCTGATAAAATTCTGAAATCCTCCATCATCTGACTCCCTTTCTTTGGCCACACTATCATATGTGGATGCTTATTTAGTGACAGCTTGAGCTTTGTAACACTCTGATCATGCAATTTGTGAAATCTATTCAAGATTGCAAACGAACACATCAGTTGTGCGGAAAGATCAAATAACCACCCTCTGTTACTTGCCATTGTACCAAATTTGCTGCTCAATCAAAGAGTTGTCATGTGAAAAAACAAGCTTCTTGGTACTGATAAAGGACATGTATCTGTGGCTCAATCAAAAGGATTGCCAACTTGAAAACAAAGTGAGTGCTTCCTTTACAAGAGCTGGCAGAAAACTTGTATAGGTAAATGGGTACCCTTTGGCTCATTTTATTATCTGGGATCTTATCAACAGGTAGGTATCTGAGTACCTGGATACCCATTGGCATCTTTAGCCAGAACATTCTTTTTACAATCAGATCTGGACTCTAATTCACAACTATTGTGTTTAGTCAATGTCATAAATTGTATTCCAAACAGGTTTTGCAATGCACTTTATATATGCACATAAACACTGCTATGAGCAATTTGCATAGGGGAAAGTGGCAATAATGGGCTTCATTGCAAAAGCTGTTTCAAAATTCTTAAGAGTCACATTTTTTAAATATGGTAAAGTATGCAGCAAGGCAAGCGTGGAAGGACAGCATAGTCCACAGTAAAACATTGTATATATTTCTTTAATAGTAAGGAACTGTCATAACCAAATTTAAGTGGCAATTTATTTGATTCTAGAACCACTTCCGATCCTTGATAGTGTCTTGCAAATGCCTTTGAGAAGTCCAATGGTGTTAAAGTATAGAATTGTCTCATCAAAAGCAATGACCTGTTATAGCCAACAAAAGCAGGGGTAAACTTAAGAGAAAATGAACCATCTTGATGGAGTTGCAGAGTTCTGGTCAACTGATGATGCATACTGAATGAAAAGACTGACCAATTTTTTATATAAGAAGTGAGTCAATGAAATTGTGCACTTGGGTTCAAGTAGCACTTTGTTCAGCCATGTTCAATTCAAACAGTGGATAAAAGCTTTGTCTGGAGGAAATAAATACCAAAAGGTCCAAGAGGTTCTTACTTTGGCCATTATCTCTCTTCCATAACGTAAAAGTATGAGATTGTGGAATGGTAACCCGTGGCGGTGATGGGTGCAGGCATCCTCTTTTAGAACACCTAAAACAGGAAGTATGCTATTTGTGGCATGGAGGTTTTTAAATTGATAATATGGTTTTGCACATACCACTGGAAAGTTCTCGCAATTACTTCAGAGTGGTGTGCTTTCTCATGAAAGTAATTTTGTGCATCACCTGTTCTGCATTTTTTCTTCTTCTGACATGTATCTGCCAAAGTTTTGTGCAGGTGAAGGCCAATCAAGTATGATTCCAATAGTTTTACTCAAAACCACATAAATGCAAGCATGCATGCGATCACAATGCACTATCCTTGTTTTCTAAATTTCAATTAAGTCATTCATCACCTACATCGAAACATGAAAATGCAATACAACCAAGAACTAGTACCTTTTGAGTGGCACAGGGTGAAAAAATATCACAAGGCTGCCTGTATATATTTCTGTCTCCAAATGGTACCTTTAACAATGTCAGCCTGCCACGTGCCTGCAATATGAAAAAATGATTTTAATTCAACAAGTTTACAAAATAAAGAAGACCCATTTGTGACCAATATATATACAAAGCAAAAATAAAACTTTGACTTTCAAATCAATGTATTATTTATCCTCATAGATCAATGCAAAACACATAAAATGA
>JAECUM010051234.1:0-12132 GCA_016617855.1 Megalonaias nervosa | reverse complement strand
TTTGGTGATTTTAAAATTAACATGTTTATGTACAGCTTTGGTGATTTTAAATTTCGTTTCATTGAGTCATTTATGCCTAATGTATTTTCGTGTTTTAATTCTTAAAATGCAAATGTTTTGTTGATGTGGATGTGTCGTTGATGGTCATCTGACATGTTAGAAGAAAACAAAGAAGAAATTAAACTTTGGTTTACAAGAAAAGGACATCATCATAATATTAGTATTGTTAACATTACTCAAAATTTATTTCAAGAAAGCTGAGCACATCGCTCCTATTTCATTATGTGATTTTGTTTGAAAGTTCCAAGAGAAAAATCTTAAGTTGATTTGTTAGCCAAACAATCAGGAACACCTTGGCTGAATTATGCGTACAACAATTATACCTAAACACCCCCATGTATATTTAATAATCTATTTAAAACCCACCACTCTTGATTTTTTTCTTTTAATGTGTTTCACCAATGGTGCCAATAAGTAAGTCATGTCATTTAAATATCGCTTCTCTTCGCTTGCTGCCTATAGTGAAAGTTAGTTAATACGACGTGCCAACAATCAGCGGAGACGAATTCCATTTTGTAGAAGAAGGCTTTTGTTCCTGAAACAAAATACGTCACCAAGAAGTGAATACCATCATCGTCGACCCAAGACACAACCTTCTTCCAAAAAGAGGAAAAGAAAGGAACTCAACATCGTTTAGCTAAACTTTCGGATCTTTGACTAAATCCAATCCTCCTGTGCGAAAAAAAAAAAATCATTCAAAAACCACTCAAACAATTCATCGTTATTGCGTGTAAATGTGAGAATTGTTACGTGACTAGGCTCGTACAAAGTAACAAAGAAAAGAGTGAAGCCAACAAGCTTTGTAAATTTTAACAAAATGATTTATTTCCCTAGAAAATAAGGTAAAAATATGAAAAAGGACTTACGGATTGTGAATCTAATCCAAAAACTAATCCTAGAATTTAAAAGTATAAGCCCTATCACTAAAAAGTCCTAAATGAATCAAAGTTCGAATTCCGATGAAGTTTCAATATGGAAGGCAATGACGTCAGATGAAGTCGTTGTACTGATGTCAACAGTTCCTCGCTGAATCACAATTTATAATGTTCCAGTTCAGAATTCCAGAATAATTTCCACTAAATGTCTTTGTCCAAGATTTTTTATGAAGAAGAGCACTTGTATGTTTTCCAGAGTGAATCAATTATTTTAAATAAAAAAAAACTAACTGGAACTGATCACAACACAAAATACCTCTGAGCTCCAAAGGTATCAATTTACGATTGACTATTTCACTACAAAACATCTGTTTTAACCCTCAGCTAAAACGCAGTTTAGACCCACGTGATGGGGTCACGTGATCACTTAATTCGAACCACTTAGTAAAATAAAGTGTCAATTAGCACGTAGACTAGTATAGCCTTAGCTAAGAATCAATGTGTCCCACACTGGAAATGAATTTTAAAAAATTTTGGGTTACAACTGAGCTGACGCAAACCAAGAATGACCTTGATTACGACCAATGATTTTCACTCAGTGTTTACGAATTCAGAACCAAGGTCAGGAATTAGGTCAGCTAAAAATATAATGTAGCAATAGACTGCGTGTTTATCAGGTCAAAACAGAAAACTGAATTTTCCGAAAAAAGTCAAATCCAGTGAATAAAGTTATTACCATAACATGTAATGAAAATAAAAATAAAATAAAAGAGAATTTAAAAGTAACACACAAGCAATTAAATTACATATACGTAACAGAATGTTGTTTGAATGTTTTGAAAGGAACGGTACTTTTATCCAAGGTACACAAGAAAAAACAAATAGGAAAATATCGGAAGGTTCTTCGGCAAATGGCGAAAAAGAAAATACCCATCAATCAAAACAACAAATGCAGGTTTAGCGAGGAGGACTTCTGCCCATGATGATAGAACCCTTGCTAAACGTTTCTTCTACTGTGTTAGCAATGCTGGACTTCTTCCAGAAGGAGTCATGAGATAATGAGGAAGAAAAAGAAGACTTAAAGTTCATTCTTCTCACTTGTACCTTTTAATCTTATGGAAGGACGAAAACTCACTTTAGTTCCATACAAACAATAGAAGGAGCTCCATATTTGGTAATATCAACGGATACCTCATTAACCTCCGAAACCTAATCTTTCCAATATATTACGCAACAAGAATTACAGTTGCTGATGGATAAACAAAGTTTGTTTGAAAGAGATAAAACGCAACAATAAGGCGAAGTATTGCAACGTCTTCAACTCTTTCACAGTAAAACTTTTGACACAACAGATAAACCTACTCGTAAGAAATTTCAAGACAATAATAGAACTCACCCCAAGTCATCAAGAGAGTCACAGCCATAAGAATGGAAGAAGCAGAAGAAAAGTGTTTCAAACTCCGTGAGCTCGAATACCTCAGAAGATTAAAGTTTACTTATTGATACCATTAGCGAGAGGAAACGAGAAGAAATAAAAGCTTGGGTCATAAAGATGATGTAGACACCTTTATCAGTAGAAGGTGAAAGGAAAGAATGGAAGACTCATGTGAAACAAAACAGACAATAGTCACCACCGACTCCTACTCCTGTTTCTCGTCGGGCACATTAAGTATCATCCCAACCAATCCCACACGAATCTAAAAGCAGGAACAGTCTGTCACTTATTGAGAAGCAACAGCAACTACAGTTTACCCAATCATGGACACACTTTTACTACAATCATGCACATGCTGCTGGTTACGGAGGATTTTTAAAAAAATTGTATCGTTCAGACAAAACCAAAAATAAAAGCGCACGTTTACCAGATTCGCGACAATGGTTACAAGAACAGTCGATATACACATTAAAAAAACCTTCGCGATGAAGCTTTTCCCGAAGTCAAATCGATCATCAATGACTAGCAGATTTATCCGATGTTTCTCGTTTGACAATCTCGGTTACAAATATATGTTTTGTGTTATCGACGCGTTTTCAAAATAAGCTTGGGTCGTTCTTTGGACATCTAGAGCAAGTTAAGTTGAGAATTAGTACGAGCTTGACAACTGGTTTAGAAACACTCCACGTTGGCGAACATACAACGGCGCCGAATTTCTGAACCAAGCTCTTCAAAACGATTGAAAAAATGCACATTCAATTTTTTTCAACACTGAAAACCCTGAATCGAAGCCAGTGTCGTGGAACGTTTTGAAAGACATTTGAAAGAACGTATGTGGAAATATTTTACATATAATAAACACACTCTGAAGAACATCGACGTATAAAGAAAATTAAATCGTTCCTAACTGGAACTAATCAGATCATGTCACTTAAACGAAAACTCAAACGAGAATCAACGGATGGAACCTATAAGCAAATATGATTGATATATGGATATATCACCATGGATGATCAATATTTAGGTCAGTTATTCACCACGCATGACCCGCCCCTACCAGTCTGCAGATGGATCCCTCAACAGCCCCTTATTCGCCGCAGACCGCTTGGTCCCAAAGCTATGGTCCCTTGCCGCGAGCAAACCACTATAGTCCTCCGAGCCAGGGTCACCATCGATAGCAGCACACAAGTTATACAACTCCTCCTCCAAAATGAACTAAAACTATCACGACTATATATGTTACGCATGCACGTTCGTGAAATTGCTTCAGTACTTATTAAATCTTTTCATCAAAACTACTGTACACTTGCATGTCTTCGATAATTGCCCAAACTAAAATGAGCTGCCTTTCGCAGATTCATAAATATCTCGTTTTTAATTGTGGGTCCCAAACTGAAGATGGCAATTCTAAATTAAGTTGTAGCTGCGTAAGGTATGAAGTCTCTTTATCCTCTTTATTACAGCTGTCCAGATAGCTTCTAAGCAGGCCTAAGATTTTATTCTCCCTGTTGGTTATGTTTTAAATGTATTGTTTTTTAGTAGGGAATTATGTGTAAGCCCATCATTATGATGTGGATTGTTCGCAGAGTCGGTAAAAATTTGGTAACTGATCTTAAGTAGAGATTGTTGCGGTTGTTTCATTCTTGTGTCACAACAAGCATATCATTTTTTGGCATTGAATCTCATAAGCAGTAAGAGGCAATGAAATAACCATACAGATTTTATTTTTCTGATCATTCATTACAAGGAGCTAGCAAATAATATATTAAGAGGGAAAATAAACAGATATTGAGCATTTGCAAATAAAACATATAAAGACTGTTTGGAGAAAGGGAAGAAACTTATGGAAAATGAGATTTGGGAAGCGTTCTAAAGAAGTTCAGTCATGAAGAAATACATATTGAGATGAACGCCAATGGTCATGCCAAAAGTGCAGTTATTACAGGAAAATGATTAAAAAAAATTAAACAGAGAAACTCTAAATCTTTACTTATTAATTTGTGATATACAGTTGGAGAGTGACATTACAACTGATCGTCTCCTTAAATGATCTATTTTACCAATTAAACTGAAAACAAGAAAAGGTACAATATCAATTTGAATGAAAAGAAAATATTTTTGTTGCCGGGATTAAAGTATTTCCGATGAGCACAAAATGACAGTGATTCTTTCAGTATTGGAAGTTTTTCAAACTTTGAGCTGTACACTAATAAAGTCAACGAGGAAATGACTACAAATGGTAATAACGAAGAAAACAGATGTTATATGTTTGAAACACAAATCAGACGTTTCTCGTCATTTCGAGTAATAATTGTACGCTGTAAGTAACCAGCTTCGATTAAAAAGTGTTAGGATCCAAACGTCAGAGATTTATATAATTTATACACACAGCCACTGAACTGGGTACAGTTTGTGGATATTCGAACAGTACAAATTTATATATTTTCATCGATTATATTTGCAAGTTTGATTTAATTATCATTCTCGGTCGGTGGCCATGTTTCGTCTAAAATAATAGTCATTACAGGCAATTACATCAGAATACAATTAACATTATCAATAGATAGATGAAAATAAAAAACTTCTTTCGATGACATTTTCCTTGTACTTATTCTTACATAATATGTGTATATACGAGGACATATTCCTTATAATTGTGACGGGCGTTATCGTTCTTGATAATTACAAGTTTCATTACAAAGAAACACCTGTCGTTTTTAAAAGCTAATCGTGTCTGAGGCATGTTTTGCTTTATACCAAGCAATATCAATGGCATAAACGAACGCTAAATATATCACTCCTCCCACTCTGGAAAAGATCCCTCAGTCCAGCATATTATTATTTCCATGCAACCTTTTCAATCATCCCAGAATGGAAAACGAAAGCTAAGTCCAAATATCTTCGTTGTACCAGGAAGTTTCTCGTCACGTTACAGATGAAGGTAAATGGAGATACTAATAATATAGAGAAAAATAATCATGGAAGAATGCTTATCTTAAGATGCGTTACTAAAATCAAGCCTGAAAACCCCCAGTCTCGATGATTCCTCTAACCCTGATATGATAAGTTTAAATATATTTTAAGCATAAATACTTTATTCCGAAGTTGCGGCTTTGTCATTATGCTTTAGTACAAAAGGACTTCACAATGTACTCAATCAATATATCGTGGGAGGCGCATACCTTGATTTCTGTGATTTATTTTATGCCTGGAATTAAGGAATTAAGAAGCTGTTTTAACCTTAAAATTGAAATCTTTCTAACGACTCGAGCTGCAAGCATCTATGACATTGAAACACCAAGTATCTATGACACATTGTTCATTTGGACAAGGTCAAAACCATTTTAATTTGTGATATGATGTTTACAACATTATTTTAACTTCAGATTCCAATTATTGATTGATTTCAGATCTGCAGCGCATGAATCTTGCTAATTAGTGTAGACCTGATTAATACTTTCTCTTGGCTATTAATTAATGATAATAAGTAAACAGTACTTAGTCAGCGTTGTAGTCAAAGAGAATTAAAGCATTATATTCTACCGGACACATAGAAGAGATGCTAACAAAGCTATAAACTTTTAAATTTGACTTACGATAATTACAAAAAGAAGTTCCCTTCATGAATTTCTTCTACTGTGTAATTGATATTGTTTATTTAAGTAAGGAATTTATTGTGTTACACGTCTATGCTCTTAAAATAAGTAACAGAAAAGAGTGAAGACAACAAGCTTTGTAAAATTTAACAAATAATTTATTTCCCTAGAATACAAAGTGAAAAATGAGGAAAAAAAGAACTTACGGTATTGCAAATTAAATCCAAAAATAATCCAAGAATTAAAGACACAAGTCCTAGTAATAAAAAGTCCTGAATACAACTCAGTTCAAGTCCCGAAGAGATCCTAAATTGAAAGCGATGACGTGTCTGTTATGGTCTGGGAAGTATTGATGTGTCAACAGTCTCTTCTTGAATCACAGAAATATTATTCCAGGTTTGAATTCAGTATAAATTCCAATGAATGTCTTCATCCAATAATTGTATCAGAGAACATTTTGTATTTCCAGAGAAAATAATCCTTTGATTCAGTAATTTGAAGAAAATAAAATTCATCCCAAACTGGTCACAACATAATATAAGTTAAAGTGCTAGATGTCAAAGCACAACTGGTAAAATCCTCACAGTCACAAGATTATATAGTTCTCTGTTTGACCTCAGGTCACAAATTAGCATTTTCTAAAAACAATCATTACCCAGTGGAAAATAACTTTCTAGCATGATTTAATGAGCCTTGTGTACTTACAACACTATAACCTATTAAATTCACTTGGGAATCTCCAAAACCCTGACCCTGATCAACATGTTTACGCTTTCGTGTTTACTTGAATAATAATTTGGTCAATGAGCTCATACCCATAGAGAATAATGAAGCTATTAATAGTTCTTTACATAAGTGAAATAAAAAAATTAAAAAAGTCAATCAGGTCAAACAGAAATGAACTCATTTTTGGACACGGTCAAGTCCAGCAAACAATGTTACATTATAATAACACGTAATGGAATAAAAAAAAAATTAAAATTAACAGACAAACAATTAAATTAAATAGGCATAACAATTGGCAATATTAAATCACCTCTATGAGAAAATTCTTTAAAACGGTAAGTGTAAGTAGATTACACTCTTTTTATAAGCCTTTGCAGAATAATGTAAGTTTTTAGTTTATATCGTGTCGAAGAAGGAAAGAAAGCTTAAACATTACTTAAAAATAAACACTTTTTCATACATAGCACTAAAGGAGTCAGATTTTTCGGGAAGTCTGAATCAAGCGTCAATGCATATATTTCACTTATTTTAGAAAATTGTCCGAAATAGTAGTAGAGGTATATTTAATCTTCAGGATATTGATTGATATCTCTAGGCCAGATAATTTAACAGTATATAATATGTGATATTCAAACAAAAAGGGACACCGATTTAACAGATGTGCCCCCATCCAGTTTCCATTCTTTGTTTTTTTTTTTTCACGATGAAAATAATATAACAAAAATAAATTCCTCCTTCTAGAAGTATAATTGCTCTTGTCAATTTATATGGTCTTGTAGAAAGTCAAAATGACTTAGAATATTTTGTTTAAAAGATGCCAGGGCCATGCTTAAATCTCTTGTCCAGTTGTTTAAGACCCGTGAAAACCTCGTATAAAATCTTTTGCGTTTGCTCTTTGACTGCAATAATTCTGAGACTATTTGTATGTGATATATACGATAACATCACCTTTATTATATCAGCATATCGTTCCAGATATACAAAAGACGAACCACTTCATGTGCATATACAAATTTGTGTGTATATGTTTGGTTTATTTCTTTCATAACAGAATACTATGTTGCTAAACAAAATTACTTTGGCTAACATCCTTAAATTTTCATGCAGGCTAATTTCTCTCAACTCAAATATAATCCGTCTATGTGCAGGTCGTACTCATGCTACTCTTATCCCTAATTTTAGGGTCCCGCATGAAAATGCATTCTGCATATCACAACATATATTTGTAAGTCAACAGTTATTCGTTCCGATTCAAGAAATATTCGACAAAGTTTGTCTCTGCCATTTTTAAAGGCTACCAGAATATGCTTATCAAGCATTACTGTTGTAAAAGGACAATTCCTATCTTTAATATGTACCATTAAAATTAATTTTAAGTTGAGTAGTTATCACTTTGTCAGAACCTTCGTGATTGCTCTGTGTTAAAAAAAAGAAATGGGATAGTGAAATATTGCAAGAAACCTGGCAAGGTATAAATTTACAGCATTGGATTTATTTCAGTAAAATGCTACCAGCTGTTAATACCAGAACAAATATAGTACAGCAGTCATAGCAGGAAGCCAACTTTTCAGTCACCTACTAGTTTTAATAGTAATGGTTCATATGAGAGTTGTTTTGCACTATGTTTGTTTTTCATGGTTCCATCGTCTGTTCAGGTCAGGCTACCTTTCAATATTGGAAGGCTTTACTTGTAACTGTTGACTCAGATTAGACAAATATACCTCAGTCCCTTTGCAAAGTCATCTCGGGGGTAATCGGGGTACCGAAATGGTATGCTAATCCCTCCCCCGACAATGAAGGCAGATGGCAAGAGCTTGGTGGACAGAGCAATACATTAGGCGCAGTAGGACTTAATAGCCATCCATTACATTCAAAGATGTCTCCAGACGTCTAGATAGTTTCGTGCCACTGGATTCAGACAGGCCTGGCTGGGAGAGTGTAGATGAATCTGTGCAACCTTCCATCACTTAAATCCAACTCACGCTCGTCATTATATCATCCTTTGTCCTGGATTACTACCCCTAACACACACACACACACACACACACACACACACACACACACAGATACCTCCAAGCCCTGCGGAAAAGCAGAAGGCGTGGATGCACTTGGCGTGGTAGCTGCAGACCTGTACATGGGACTGAAGCAACAGAGAAACATGTCAGCTGAATGGACGACTGAGTAGCTCTATATATAATAACACTGCTTACCTCCTTAGCACGAGGAAAGGTCTATAAAAGGTGCCTCAAACATTACCTACTGATCACTATCGGTTGTTCAAGCAACCCCAAACGGCATTTTCTGTCCAGTGTACTTCTGACAGTTCAGAACAAATTAGCTTCTTCAGCCACTAACGTGCTCTCAAGAACCAAACCATTTTGCGATGCCATTACTAACTTCGAACTCGAAGGACGAACATGCACTGTGCAATACAGGTATGGAGATCTTTTCTTTCAAATACAACAAATATTCCCACTCTTTTTGTGTCAGAACTATGGTCAGTTCGCACTCTGTCACACACACACACACACACACACACACACACACACACACACACCTATTAACTTGAATTTATGTTTTTCTAGCTGCTCTCGCATTCCTATTGATAACATGGCATAACTAGCCATCTCAGATGCTATTACTGCCCGGCTGTATCTATAAATTTCCAGCTGAACTATACCAGTCATCACACGTTCCTCGATTCTCGGTTGGAGAGAATTCACAACTTAATTAATGGAATTAATGGACTTCACTCCTAAGTTATTTGCTAACGATCCATTCAGTGATATACATTTCCAGATATAGGAAATATGAATTCTCAGCATTAATTATATAAAGCATGAAATCTTTATGATACAAATCATTTCAGACAGATAATTTACTCCTCACAATTCATGTCAGAAACAATGCATGAAATAGTATACTACGTGATTTCTATTACATACAAAACAACTAAATGTGAGCTTGCTCATATAATACATGAGTCATGCAACATTTGAGACATGCATGCAAGCAATTAGCGTCTGAACTCAATGAAAAATTGAAGCATGAATTCAAAATGAATAATTTCAACAATTAATTAAAGACTTACGTCAATGAACATGCATTGTATGCAATCGAGACATTACCTTTGTGCCTCCCTGACTCTCCCTCGCTTGTCATCAGAGAATTCCTTTTGTCTCTTCTCTGGATCCCGATATGTTAAATTTATAGACCAATTTGTCTCTTTGTCAATTTATTTAACGAAAAGAGTACTATCTACTTATCTCGGAATCCCTCAGACTTCCCCCATCGGAAGAAAAATCTTGGAGTGACTACGTTAAAAGCCTGAATTCCGTCTGGGAACACACGCACACCCTCGTTTAGTTAAGCCAATCAATCAGGATTACTTCTTTAACCGCCAAAAACTTTTATAACTTCCATCCAATTTAGAATAATCTTTTTAATCCACCTTTATTAATAAATATTCTAGAAAATATCGTATTATGACACCTGTTTCAAATTACCCACGACTTCCTAAAATTTCTCTGGTTCATCTCAACTCTTGTTATATTACAGCTATTGGCCTTTCGATAACAATGCTTTTTTATCTGGCCTAACCGTTAACCAAGCAAGTCCTAATTAAAATTCAATTCATGCCCCAAGCATAGTAGATTCCATCCGTCGGAGTCTACTCCATAAGTCAAACTTAATGTTTACGTGTCACGCTGAAGCCGACAGAATGTAAAGGGAAATAGTTTACAAATTATTTTTTTTTCACCATTACAACTGAAATCGCAGAACAGCTACTCGAAACATATGAATAGAATAAATACGTTCGTTTAAATGAGATTATCATAGTTGATGAAACATTGCGTTTGAACCCGTCTAAAGCGAAAATAGTAAATAAACGAGCAGAGACCACAAATCGGACTGTCAAATCGAGTATTTTTGCATTATTTTTCGATGCAAAAGATACTGTCGCCCAGATACATGCTTGTACTCTGATCATGTCACTCAGCATTTGTAATATTTTAATATTTAGAACTTTTCAAATACCCGTCGTAGACACTTGTTTCAAAATCTTTGATGTTAGCATTAATGTCATTGCAAACACTTTTTCTTTGCTTCAGCATAGAAAATGATTCTGTATTAGCCTATGTCTGTCTCTGTTTTTCAAATAGTTCTAGTAAAATGTATCCAACAATTTGAAAACATTAATACTCTAAAGTCCTCGTACATTCGTTTTGTTAATTTAATATTTCAAGCCAATTAATATCTGGTGACCGCCAATAACTGTTCTCCAAGCAAACGGTAAATGCTTCTCACATATGAAAATCTTGACTCTTGTTCTCCAACTGAAATTCCTCATTTGTTTTACTAATGCAGATGTGATTATTATTTTTTCAATAGTGTTAATAGTGTTGCTTTGTGGTTAAAATGTGACAATTCGATGTAGGCATTCGAACTCTGTGTATTTTTATTAGTTTCTGAATTATTTTAAAATGCATTTCTTTGTGTATTTCAGTGTACATGTGTGGTGCCATTTTTAATACATATTCAAATGTTTGAAGGTCGCTTATTGACAGAAAATAATTACAAGAAAAAGAAACGTAATTTTCAGAAGTGTGCATCTACGCAGGTTTCTGCATAAAACCATCTTTATCTTATCGCTGCCGCCGCTCAGGCGTTGAAACGGTAAGCTTTAAATGGGCTGGATTTTGATAGTGGTCGCCAAAATGGGAATTTTGTGAAGAAAAATAAACAGGAGCGCAGCATATTGCTTTCATCGTTTTGATTCTTCTCTTTGGATAGCTCATTGATACGAGGTAAGCGTGATTTGCCAATCTAACCACAAAAGTATAGTCAATTTTCCAAATATTACCGTTACGGTCTATAGGAATTGTATTAGTTGTCGACGCCCTATTTCAATTATCGGATCAATTGAGAAAGCGTTTATCTATCATTTTACTTTGCCCATTGAAAGATAATACACACATGTACTGGCTGAAGGTATAATCGTGAATACTGCTCGTGGTTAGGTACATAATACATAGTGTTGACAATGTCCTTTCCATCGAAATATATCAGTGCTAATTTTACATCGTATTTCATTCTCAATCATCCGGAATACATAAGTGTGACTTACAACTTCATAGCCTGTTTTGATACATTTAAACTTGTATCATACTCTAATCCATGAGCGCTCTATTAATAATTGTGTTATAGTTGTAATTTATCACGAATGTCTGCAAAATATTTCAAAGATTTCAAACAATATCAAAGTATCTTTTACAACATAACAGTTATGCGGGTCTACAATTGATTGAAGGTTAGAATCTTCCATGACATCTTTAACGTATTTGGTTGCCGACATTTGCTATCATGGACGCAGGATATCTATGTGATATCATGTTACTTTCGTATCATATTCCACTCTCAATCATCAGGACTATATAAC
>JAECUM010051233.1:0-21236 GCA_016617855.1 Megalonaias nervosa | reverse complement strand
TGCGTCAGCCAAAGGAATAATATCCTGATCAACTTCTTTCCCATGAGCTCTTTTTGCCATAGGTCTAGTAACTGCACGAGTATGGATTTCATTTTCAACAGGATCAACGTTTTGACGCAAACAATGATTGTCAGTTACAAGTGGATTAACCACGACATTATCTCCAACAAAGTCATTGTCCAGCAATAAATGAAAACCCTCAATGGGTAAAAAAAATCAACGGTCCAGCAGTCACAGGTCCTGAAACTAAGTTTCTTGACAAATTGACACAATCAAGAGGACTTACCAGAAAACGTCAAAGTACCAGATAATAAAAGACTCTGGGAAGCTCTTGTGTCCCTTATTTTAATAGGGAAAGGGTTGACAGAATCACCAATAAGCGATGCAGAATCCCGCTACATGAATGGTTCATAGTTCTCCATAATAAAATCAGGCTGGGGTTTGTTTAACCCAACAAATATATTTTTTTCCAATAAATGATCATGACCTTGACCTCTGACAAACAAAAGCATTCGGAATAGTTTTAGCTTTATATATTGCTTTTTTTTAAAATTTATAGCAATAAGAAATAACGTACATTATTTTCTTGCAATAGGTGCAAGTAAGAAGAGATAAGGATTTCTGATTAGTCTTATTAGAAGTTTGATTCTTATAAGTTGTGCAAGATTGAAATTTGTAAATACTCGCTTACTAAGAAACTGTTGAGAGAAAAAGGTATTGACAAATTAAACTTTGTGAGTCAAGGGATGATCATCAGCAGTACGAGCAACGTTTTTCCAAAGTGTCTACATGGTGTTCATCAACGTAAGTCTTGACCTCACTAAAAACGCAATTCCTGAACTCTTCGACTAATATGTGTTGCTAGGCTTGTCATAATCTTTATCATTATTTTTAGATCTACACCGTCTGTCAAATGGTTATTCTCTTTCCCTAGCAAATAGTTTAGATATTTTCGTTTTTGCAATTCTGAAGCTTCTGTCGATATGCCTCAGATCCCAATTCATAACCCTTCAAGACACATTCCTTAACCAAACCATAATCAGGATTTTCTCCTTCTGACAGCGAAGCATAAACGTCACGAGCTTTGCCAATAGCATACTCGGTAATGACAATGTGCAGGGCTCTGTTAGCCATTTTAAATTCTCTGCCATTGTCTCACCTTTTAGAAAATAAGACTGGGTACTGATGTAATATTTTTTGTAACAAAAAAAAAACAACTGAATTTTCTGGAGGGAAGTTACTTTTGTTTCCAGTTTCAATTCTTCAAATTTCAATTCTCTTTCTACTTTTTATATTTGCAATTTCATTTGCACCTCTCTTTCTTCTTTCTGCATTTGCATTTGGCGCTCATCCCTCTCACTTTTGTTTTCTGGCATTTGCATTTATATTTCTTCTCATGTTTGAAGCTCAAGTTTTCTTAGCTCTATTTCCGTCTGGCTATTTAATTTTAATTCTTTTAACTTCATTTCATTGCAAGATAGAGACTTACTAATTTATCCTAAAGCATTTGGATAACAATTTCCTTTACCACCAAATATTTCACCAAAATGATTTTAATTTCCTGTTTTATTAAAGACGATTTTATGTCCGAAAGAGAATAGAGGTTGGCAAGCTCCAACAACTCATCTTTTGTTAAACGATCCAACCCTTCAAGGGTCATATTAGATACAAAACTCTTAACCCAAGATGACATTGTGAAAGCGTGTTGATTTCATTCTGTAAAATCAAAAGATCAAGGATAAAAATGTCCAAAAATAATGCCCCCAATTTCTGTTACGAATCTATGGTCATTAAATAAGCAACAGAAAGAAGCAAAACCAACAAGTTTTCTACAAATTAACAATCAGATTAATCGTCAGTGTTAAATAATGAAATTTTAATAGAAAATTATGGCATTATGAAATGAATCAAGATTAATCATGGAAAGAGATATTAAAGTCCAAAAGAATGAAACGTTCCGTATAAATTTGAGATCCACGAATATTTTGGTTCGCCAACAGTCCTGACGTGTCGGAATGGCGTTGTCCAGAATTCCAATGAATAATTCAGAATAGTTTCAGAATAACATTATAGTCCAATGAAAACGTTCTATTTCTGCCGAATAATGCAAACCATATTTTGGTCCTCCAAAAGTCCAGACGTTTTAAAATGGCTTTATCCAAAACTCCTTTGAATAATTCACAATTGTCTTAGAATGAAGTTATAGTCCAATGAAAACTTTCTATTTCTACCGAATAATCCAAACAAATGTTTCCTCTCAAATAATATCTAAATACAACATAACAACACGTCTGCAGACTTGATGCTACAAGAAGAACACGAGGACGAGAAAACTGCTAAGTCCTAGAGACATATATACAGGCAAAAGTGTGATATTCGCATGTTGTCAACTCCTACGTAACAAATTGCAAATCTCCAACATCGCAAAACAACTGACAGGATCTAACCAATCCGATAGAATGTAGCTTATTTCTTCTAAGAACCCACCTGTCCGACCTGTCCGATAGGATACATCAAGAAACTTGTTAACACATTTAGTAATAATTCTATTATTAATAACTGTAAACATGAACGTAGGCATCTCTTTATAGGTCCTATGCAATTTTACGTTCTTAATATCTTCAAATAGAACCTATGAAAGGACGAAATTTCAGCTAAGAATAATCACTACAATTTACGTCATGAATAAAACTTACAGAAATTATCGATATAAGTAACACAGTAGAAAAAGGGTAACTGGTTAGAAGTGTGTCTGCGTGTTTCACCTAAACTTGGGGAGGCAGGACAGGGCCTCCCTGTCATGCATTTATGCTATGTCATCACAGTATTAACAGAACTATGATGGGCCCTTAATATTATCGACGCGAAAAAAAAATCAACACAGAACAACAATCGCAAATCGGGACCACAATAACTATTATAGTCATATCAATCGGAATTGTTGTTGGCTATAACGATAGTAACCAGTGTTGCGGGTGGTGCTGGTACAATAATTTCGATATGATTACACTCACAAATTCGTGTATATTCAGAACGGCTTGCAGCGGCACAAATTAGACTCAACATGATTGGCAAACTGTATTCAGTGGCTATCGACGATAACATAATTAGCATGGCAGAATTCGAGATTGTGTTGGAAGAAATAAAAAATCACCGAAAACTCGAACACACATAAGAAACCTCGTGAAAGCAAATTTACAGACGATAAAAGTCGAAGAAAAGAACCGATCACTTCAAAATAGTGTGTGCCATAGCAGTGTGGTAATATAAGTTTAGTTGGCTACTGGTCTATGTAACTGACTCTATCTTCCATTACTCTTCTCTTGTTTGGCCACTTTCACATTTTACTGATCATAATCAGTGGGTTGCACATAAACATGTGGCTTTTTACCAGTCTGAGAAAAGTCATGGGGTATACAGGTAGTGACCTATATGAAAAGAAGCAATCCTAAACAGACAATTACTTACTACCATTGATCGGAATCGAGTTATATTTTGCCCTCGTTATAAGCCTTGCAATATGTTCCAAATTATTCAAAATGGAGACGTTTTCTAGATCGTAAATCTTTTTTCGATATCTCGGACAAAGAGGTATGACTAAAAATGTACATTTCAAATAAAATTATTTAGTATATATAAGAGTTGGAATTTATATTATAATTTAAAAACCCACAACAATTACACAAAAATAGGCTTCAAGTACTATACAAGGTTATGAATGGAAATATTTGGTATTATCAAAAGTATTGTTTGTAACATACGCGCAATATTCATTTTTCAAACTCTACTGTGTAACATAAGCGTAAGAAGTCTCTTTTCAAACTGTACTGTGTAGATGAAAGATAGATCGAGACTGCACTCTCAACATCTTGTGTAATAAGCATGTGTCAGCTAATCACAACAATTAGCCAAAGTGTTTGAACAAAACAGACCTACGTAGACAAGGGAACCAAACATTATAAATAGCTACTAATTAAATAACGCATTTTTCCACGTCTACGGACAAATCATGGGCAAAAACTTAAGAAAATAAATAATGAATCCAATATCCTAATCAAGGAAAATGCATATAGTGCACCAAAGGCACTTAGAAAGTAGCCGCTATTTATCTCAAAATGGTTTTCATGTCTAAACAGCTCTGTAGCTTTCATGACACTTCAACCAGTTCTCCCAATCTGCCGAACTTTAAAGCTAATCCAGAAACAACACAAATGAATCCAAATAACTGAGATGAAGGATGATGAGAGTCAGGCTGCATGGTTAGCTAATTTCCTCTGCAGTACAGAGGGATTATTAGATTTGTAACTAATGCTTGTTTTACCTTCAGTACATGTTCGTTCACGCTCATTACGAAGAGTTTTCAGTTCATTTTGAAGTTTTAAAACCTCAGCATACAAAAGTTTTTTTCTCATTCTGAGCCTGGTGGCATTTATGCTCAAGCTATAAGCTAAGAATTAAAATTTAGTCAGACGTCCTTTTTCTACCAAATGTTATAAACATTATCTGCTACAAAAAGCTCCTGGTAGAGATACATATACAGTGCGCGAAACTTAATGACTCCATGGTCCAAGTGATTTGTAGTTTGAAGATCGAATATATACAGTTGCTCTCATCATTCAACAGCTGATAACATGCTTTAATGTCAGGCATTATGCACTTTAAACAAATGAAAATAAAACTATTTATTCTGATATTAACAAATAACTGCACTTTTGTTTAGCATCATATAAATGTGGCCATCTTGTAGCTCTTTGCCATGATCTTTGTTTTGCTTTTTCTAATTTATGGAAAAGTTTCTCCATTGGAATATTTATATTTAGTCCTGTGATGTGAACATCTAATGTATTCTTGGTTTATCTCTAATATGTAAGGATGTTTTTTGGAGTAGGTTTATTCTCCATTTGCATAACGAATGTGTTTTCCTTTACTCCCATCCTGGAGGAACATGATCTCTGCTGTAGGTGTCCCATTAAAGTAAGTGCGCTTAGAAGATGCGGATCTTGGTCGTTCGTTAAAAACAACCTGTTTAAGGTTGCAGAGCTGGCTCCACACTTGCCTTTGGGCAGTTAGGAACTTCTCAGCCACGATAGTCTTAATTTCCGTGTAGAAATGTGTGCTACATTTTGTCCATTCCATTTCAAAAGTGTCAAGTAGATTAATACAATTAGAAAAGATCAGAAAAAGCAAGCAATGATGGGATAGCAATAACAGAAACATGCGAGGAAAACAAAATTAAAAAATACAGGAAAAGCATGAATGAAAACAAACCAAGGAAAGAACAAAACAAAACAAGTGAAAAGAGAAACAGTTATTTGCTATAGTATATTTGTTTCACCTTTTCTAAGATACGCAATGACTGTAGCATGTGCGTATGCAGTACTACCATATTGATCTGTGATGGCTGACGATGAGCAATGTTCTCTTATTAGCTATTGTGCAACTTCCCTTCTGACATGTTAATGATTCGTTAGTAGTAAAGCTAATTTTGTTGCAGATTATTTTATATACTAAGAGTTCTACTTACTATATTAGTTTTATGTACATTTTTCCTAAGTTATAAATTACAAATTATTCATTTTAATGCCTATGGTGTATCTAATCCCTAAGGGTGATTACAATTGACAATTCTTATAATATATTATTATATACATTATAAAATTTATTGTGTTTGTTTTAAAATCTAGTGTGCATATCAGTGTATTGGGTTACCTCCCTAGATCTGAATTTGAAAGATATAACAAATATATTAGACAATATAGAATTGTGTCGAATTTTATTAACATGTACTGATTGTGCTTATAACAAAATTTATTGGATATGTTGATGTTATAAGACGATTTACGAAGTCTGATAAGAAATATTACAAAATGTCTTCAAGCAGAGCAATCAGTATGTGCTTATCTTGCGCATCACTGCATCCGTCTGAGATCTTGATGATTTAAATTTATGTACCCTTTTTACTCAAACTTGGATCAGAAAGATGGTCTCTACAGTGGTTCGAAGTTCAACCAATACGCTGCAAGATCAACTCATTAATATATGTCAATCTTGAAAATTATCATATTCATGTAATTTAAGATAAGACCATTTCTTCCCATTAACTACTGAGTGTTAAAATTACCTCTGATATTGCTTAACGACAGCAAATTAGCAACTGTGGCAGCCAATTTGGATACGTGATTGACGCCCTAGCCATTTAGGACAAAGCAGACAAATGAGAAGACTTTTCGTGAGAACTCTATGTCACCTTGACTATTCGTTCCGGAGCATTAGCGAAACGATTGTGAATAAAATCACTGTGTCGGCCATATATTTGCGTTTTCATTCACGAGCAGCTAGATATCATAAGAAGCCTTTTCATGAACATCCTATGTTCATATGACCATCGATGCTGAAGGATATTCAATAACAAGATTTTCAAAACTTCCACCATCATTTTCATTGATGACAAAGTAAATACCATAATAAGTGTCATGGCGAAAAGCCGATGTCGATATGACTTTCATTTAGGAGGATTAGTTACAAGAAAATTTTCAGGAGAGCTGCCATATTTTAAGGTCAGATCGACACGAGTTGCATTCAGGATCAAATGTTTATTATAGCTAGTCGTCTGATGAAACGGCCATGCCGATATGACTTTCCATTTACGAGCCATGCTTGATGTTAGATCGGCATCATTTTCATTTAGTTCTAAAAGAAGTCTTCTGGCAATACCCCAATATCGACGTGACTTTCAGCATAGAATGAGCAGCGATAATGACTTCTAAGACGGCCGCTGTAGTAGCCATAACGTCCAAACTTTATTTAAAACTAACTGTAACAAAAGTTTTATGACGACTTCTGTGATAACCATATTGGATTTCATATCAGCACTATTTTCATTTAGAATTAAGTAGACATCATATAAATTACTGTAGTGAAAACCCAATATTGACATGTCTACCAGTTCAGATGTAATAGCACGGCTACAGTGATGGATGTATTGGATGCCTGACCGTAACCATTTGATTTCTGGACCGGTCAGACACCATACCTATTATGATACATGTTTTGTACAACTTTCCATAGTTTGTCATTCATAACATGTGTGCCCACCCCACCTTTCGTTTTTCTTTTTAATTGTCAAGAAGTAAAAGTAATGGTGTAACAGGTCTATTTTAATTTCGATTATATCCTTGAGGCAAAATGTAATTCTTAAAAGCTCCTCCTCCGCCCCATTACACATCGGATACCTAACATAAATGTAACAAGTGCATGGCTAAAACACTGTTTCCTGGAGACACAGGAGTGCCTTTGGATTGACATTTTCTGTTCTATTTTCTGATAAGAAAATATCAATTTAAACTTTCCTTTTGAGATTATAAATATCAGTACGACGTGGCAACACTCGGCAAATGCCCTCTCCTTATGCCATTAAGAAATATCAGGCTGGATCACTCTTAATATGTATGGAACGATCGAAAATGTACAAGAGCTTGATCTTATTACCATATATTTCACTCCTGATCAAGTCAGATCAGAAATACAGCCTCCAGAATGGTAACAATCTTATTCAATAATAAACATGATCACCTCATTAATATAGATGTATCCTACTCATCATTGAATTTGTGCACGATCTTGATGACAAAAGCTCATGAAAATGGGCTCAGAAATGTGGACCCTAGAACGATATCAAGCTGAGATCTTGAAGATATAATTATATACTAGAAGTGTGGTGAAGAACATATAAACAATACAGAAAAAAAACTATGTAGGTTTATAAAATATGCCTATCTTAAGGGGAGCCTGACAAAATGTACGATCAAACCGCCATGCCAGGTTAGGTCTCCAGATCGTCTATCTAGGCTACAAAATATTGATTAGAGAATTGCCTGTCACAGTGATACAGATGAAATGATACATTCAAAACCATCGCGTGTACTACAGGACTAATATGAAGCTTTTACAGACGTTCGTCCCTTCAACCCTCAGAGTGGAGTGGCCCAGCCAAAGCTAGGGGAAAGGGCTTTACCTGAAGTAGAGGCGGCTGCTGATTCTTGTCAAAGAGACCTGGATGAGCGGATCATGTATGAAATGTCCCTCAGGACGCTCTCTGTTGTCTATAGGCCGAGAGACGTTAACAACAGATGTGTTCATATCAAGCAATGAGTACCCAGCAAAGCAGTCACCATGGCCCTTATTTTAGCCCCGTATACGGCATATTATTTTGCTACTTTGTCATCACTTATTGCCTTTATGCTTGTAAAGACAAGAGGCCGGTATGTGTATTCCTTATCGTCTCTAAAAGCCACTAGTTCAGAAATGCGGTCTTGCTGATGGGTTATTGTTTCAGTTGTATTTGTGCTGGCTGTTTTACTTTCTAGCTTGGCTGACATCGTATATTGCTCAGCAATGGCAAGGGCACTCATGGGGTATGCCATGGATTTGATAAAGTTTTGGGTACGGTTCATTGCTTAGCTGAGTCTGGGTATTACGTAACCTAAGGCCACATGTGTTATACGCACAATCTTGAAACAAACTGGTTGGGGACTGTGGGATTTTGCGCAGAAGAAACGTACCAAAACGATCCGTTTCAAGATACTCATAGGCCTCCGCTTCACCCGCGGCCTTATCGGTATCGTTTTATTTCAATATGTCTCTAAATGAGATGTAGTCGAGGTTAGGGAGGGTCAGTTCCGCATGCCTGATGCCAGAAAGCATGTCACAATCATTGATCAGAGATATAATGGTGCTTTCGTCGAACTTATAGCGAGTGTATAAAGTAGGGCATATAAATCATGACCATCGATGTTGACCAAAAATATTTTCGCGTCTTTTTATCCATGGGCCTACTCACTATCGTACGCTTTGTTGAGGCATATGGTAGGCCCGAAGATGACTATACAAAACTCTAGCGTACGTTCTAGCCACTTTTGCCCATTTACTGCTGATATGCAGATTTAATTTCTATTGTGTGTTGGCTTTTGTCCGTGATTGTATGCTATGTATATTTAATTTGTATTGTGTGATTTACCTTTGTCCATAATTGAGGGCAGAAGTTTGCGCCTACCTTAATATGTCTTTATACACAGCTAATTTATATCTATGAATGTAGGTTATCTATTAAGATAATTGTCATTTGTAGGTGTACAAGTTTACATGGCCTTCTGACCTTGGACGTTTGTGGAAATTATCTTGTTTATGAATTTGCTTGGAACATGACCTTCATCCTGGTTCTGATAAAGTGTCGTAAATTTTATATTAGGGATGTTTTATTAAAGTTACTCTGGATGGCTTAAAACCTAGATATGTCGTATTTTGCCGTTCTCCGATCCCGCTATGTAGATAGCTAGCCGCTTGCTCAGAGCTGAGAAACCAAATGGGCTACAGTGATGCAGCGTATGATTAGTGCCGTTTTTCTTGTGGTTTTCGGCTTCTTTCAAATTTCAGCACTCGCACTTGTGCATGGATGGTGATGTTTTTCGCCCTCGTTGTGCTTATCTTTACAGACTCCGCTGACTAGGTACGGATGATCGAATTTAACCTCTTCAGCTCGGGTTGTTGCACTGGGCTTTTTTCGGACAGTTGTCCTGGTATCCTTTCCGCGTTGACGTTGTCTTTGGTTCCGACCACCGGATCGTCAGTTGTCTCCTGAATATTCAAGCTCCATGTCAGAAGGGATCAAGTAACGGTCACTCCCGAGGACGTAGGATTCTATGTTAATAGTCTTTGAATTCGCATCTTGGTAATTATCTAGCTACAATTGGATGCCCTCATCGTCGGTGAGTTTCTGTGGCTACTTTCTTCAGAAACTATTTGCACATCGAAAATCATACCTAATCCGATGATCGAAGTGGGCGTCACGGCGTGCAAATACGCCCAGGGACAAGTGTTGAGACTCCATAGGTCCACGCGTGTGAAACTCTCCAGTTTGTCGAACATCCAATACACAAACCCCATTTTTGGTCGTCCAGTTCTCAAGGGAAATACGGAAGATACTGTTTTCCGCTGCCGGATTCCCTGACAAGTAATGGTTAGTTTTATACAAAGTTGAGTCGAGTCTAGCACGTAGGTGAAGAGGTCTTTGTATAAGTCCTAGCCAGATCGGTGGGCTGGACCCCCACTCAGGTGATGTAACTGATACACATCATGTCCAGGCTGTTGTTTATTTCATGCTTTATCATCCAAGTCTTTCCCTCTGGAACCGTATTATTTCATATCTGTTCCGTTTCTTGAACACGTCCCACCCTTCTTCACCAGGAATGGTGCACATCATCTCACTGGGAATCGTTCTCACCTGGTAGTAAACTTAGTAGTGGTAAAACCTTCGCACCAGCGCTGTTAATCCTGATTTAGCAATCGAAGTTGATGGCTAAAGGTGATCGCAAACGCTGACTCCGCAACGGGTAGTCGTGAACCATACGATAAGGTTTATTTGATTTTTCTAGAACTTCATTTCACAGTCTGCATTTCCTGAGCTTCAGTGGTTATACATTTCTTCGGGCTTCAAGTGGAGCAACGGTTACATTTGGACCATGTTGAAACAAATGTCATTCCTGGATAATACGTCTTCTAGAACGTGCCTGCCAAGGTGAGAAACAGTTGGCTGATGTGCGCTTTCTCTCTGCATTGCTATAGCCATAAACACTGTCTACCCCATATTTTGCGCCATTACTAGTGCTGACAATGCATGTTGAATTGATCAATATTCTAGATTGGCCTATAACTCCAGAACAGATGATATTCATTGACTAAAGGACGAAAGTAGCTCTCCTGAATATCTCATACCGATCAGGGTGGTACATTTCAGCTAAGCTTGCTAACAAATTTTCTGTGATGACGCCGTACAATGCAGCCACCCAGGCAAAAGTTTCAATCCCGGATCAGTCTGTTTTCTTGAAACCACCAACCACCAAAATTTCGGATTGGAACTATAAAATACAAGCGATAGAAAAGTAATAAAGGCTGCAATTTCAATTATTGCAGCCTACAATGTGGCATTACGATGACTTGCCAATGATACATTTTGCATATCCATTTGCGTTTGCCAGCATCTTTGGGTTTGTCAGAGGTGAGGACGAGGGCGAAGACTATATTTTCCTAGTAAAAACGCTATTCACACAAAATATACTGGCATTTATTAATATCCCTCGGCTGTAGTTGTAAATGAATCAAACAAAAAGAACTGAAGCTATTTTTGATGGAAAATTCAGTACACTGTATAATCTATTCCTATGGATGGTGAGTGTTACGGGGACACATGCTTTGACTCCTTTGGAAAGCCATTTTACTGTAGATTACGCGCCGGCGGCATTTATAAGCTCTCAATACGTAGTAGAGATGATAGGTAATAACAATTTAACATGCTGGGGTGCACTATAAAATAAAGCATTTAAATGAAGCATTAGTGTTCCCACGACAACAAGCGCACATACGTGTCTACGAAGTCTTGACTTATTTGTTACCCGCTATGACAATAATTTGCATTAGAGGCTGAAATCCCAAGACACTAGATTACTGTTGTTAGCACAGACAGTGCCGCCTTAAAGTCTGCGTACTTAACAGTCGACAGAATCACGTCAGTTGGTGTGGTTACAACAATAAATACTCCAGTTGCTCTCCATCACATTCAACCCAAGACTTTCAAAACGTTGGTGGTTTTGCACTCAGCAATTGTAACAACACTATCACCATCGTGGGCATTGGGTTGCATTTCATTAATCTCAACGGGAATTATGGTGACGAAAAGTAAGCAAATCTTTCAATCCGTGCAAACGAGGCCTTAATGGCACACAATTATAGTACCATCGTTTCAGATAACTCCTCCCCGGAAAGTCTCACAACTAGCTCTACGACTGTTTGGTGGCGGAGACGCCATTAGGTGCGCGGGCATCAAATCAGCGCACATCCGACGGAGTTCTCAACCATTCTAACCATATTGGACTTCACAATTAGAATTCACGTAGCTTGAAACAATAGAGTCAGCAAGCCATGGGGGAGTAACGAGACAGGAACACAAATTATTAGTGCGTCCCTGCCACGCCTGATGGAGTATTGCATCACACTGAGAAGAAATGGAACCCACTGGTATAAGAATATCTGGTCCAATTTGAGGATGACGCTACCCTCTTAACATTAAATGTAGCGAAGATGCAAAAGCAGACAGAGATTGAGCCGTGCGACCACCCAGAACACCATGAGTCAATTCAGAATCATCTAGGGATTATTACGCTTTCGCTCTTGGCACAACCGATCTCAAAAACTTGATTGCTACTACAATGACAACGTTGTATGTGACATAACTTCATACACGCCGATAACATTGCCTTCGAAGTATTTAACGCGTACATTCCGAAATATAGTCCGTATAGTCCGAAAATGAGACAGAGTTATATTAGACAAAAATATATTCTGACTCATGAAAACATGCATGCACAATACAGAAGGGAGTCTGATTGCTTCTATTGTCAAGCGTGTTGAAGACCGTGACATGTTTGGTTCTAAATATACTAAAGATACTAAGGAAACTGAGTTCTTTGTTTTTACCGCATCGTTTTCTTGCCAGAACACCACGGCGACAGGTTAGTTTGATGTGTCCGACAGGAACTAACCCCATCCTTACCCTACGGTCAAAATGAATTCCACTTTCATATGTTCCTCATAAAAGGAATGATAATTATGCATTTCCGAAAGCTTCAATACCCACCAGAGTTTCGCCTGATAAAGTTTTGTGAGTCTGACTCTTAAGGACCGAGGCTAAACAGTAGTAGCTCTGCACAAAATGACTATTCGTACAATAAACGCGTTGGATTTCGTTGACACGACTAATCCTCGCTCCCACTATACTAGTTCTTTACCTAATGCTAATGTATGCGTGGCGACCTTCACATTCCTAATGACATTTTCTCGCTAGCCTAACTGGCAATAACAACCAACTGATATTTATCCGATTATTGTATCAGCAGGTCGCAGATGTAGAATACGAAACATTGATGATTTTTCGTGAGAGCAGCGTTACTGCAACTGTAGATATCAACCCGAACACTGGTACGTCCACGACCGTATTAAACCAGGACACCCGACACAGATCTTGTCGTTGGCACGCTTGCACATTCTAAAATGCATTAAAGGGAGTTACGGTGGTCAACCCAGCCGGCTAGGTCGATGGGCTACTCCTTGCGTCCCTAAAGTCACTTGGGGGAGGAGAGGTAGAGATGTGTGTATGTGGAAGTGTGGGTCGGGTGGGGTGAGGGGTTGGGGGAGTCAAAACTAGCAAGAGATTGTTTAAAATAGCCTAACATTTGGATTGATCGGCCTACCTTCTGCTCATACTGAAGGGCCTAGCAGTTTTGGGATCCAAATATACCCCAGTGTGATATATGCGGATTTTGTTTACTTGCTCAATTAATAGTCAAATGTAAAAAGCTAGTAACTATTATTCTCGGCTAAAACTGAAACATATTACTACATAGGTGTGGAAGCATTCTTATCATTCACAGGTGAGTAAACATCCAACTGATGTTATTCGTATCAAGTATACCGCTCATGCAATAAACATTTGATCAAGTATACATCTGAAGATTCTGCGTGTGCATAAGGTAGTGTACAATTTTTCCACTTCAAGATAAAATTTTGTGTGTGTCTCAATATCAGAAAAGTTAGATATTACTGAAGGTATGGAAAAAGAGCGAAAGACTTATCACTGCGAGGTAATTCCCTCTCACCTCGGTCCCGGCAGAGCTCTGTCTATTCGTTCATTAACCAGCCTCACAGAAAGAACTAGAACAAACTTGAAAAAAATCGTTGACTACCTCTAGAGACTAAAGCAGGCAAGGAAGGGGTGGAGAGGGCCTTATGTAATTATGTCTCTAGAGAGGCTACCTCAGATATAAGCATATTCATTAAACATACCTAGTGTTCGTGCTTTTGTTGGGACTGGCAAAGAGGGAGAGCTATGCAGGAAATTTTTAAAATGCAGGGCAGCGTATGTTTGATTGACTTGAAAGTAGGGATTGGTAAAGGAAAGCTTGGTTGAGCCCGATAATTTTTATGTTCGCCAACCATGCAGCTACTGGCAAGAACAGTATGGCTACTTTTTGAATTTTATAAAAAGATAGGTTGGGTGCAGCACCGCTTGTACCAAGGACAAAGTAGGAAAAGCTTAACAATATGTTACGTATCGGCTCGTTTAAAGTAACATAAAGAAAAGAGCGAGGACAACAAGCTTTATAAGTTTTAACAAAAATAATTTATTTCCCTAGAAAACACGGTGAAAAAAATGAAAATATGAAATAGTACTTACGATTTGCGAAGAAAATCCAAACATTTGTCCTAGAATTGTGAAAACTTATAAGTCCTATCAATAAACAGTTCTAACTGAAGTAGTTTGAATCTCAATTCCGTTCTAAGATGGTGGATGATGACGTCTGTCGAAGGTTTTACACAAATGTCCAGAAGTTTCACTTTGAATCACAATTTGTACTGTTCTATTCCAATTTAGAATCAATTTCATTAAATGTCTTTGTCCAAATCCGGTTGTGTAGTTATCCAAGGAAAATAATTATTGTTTAAAAAGTAGATGAAGTATAGCTATCATTTATAACAATATAAATCTCGTTCTACAGACATACAGATGAACAACTCTTTCTAGCACTAGAAAAGAATACCTTCTTCTCAAGGTATTGGAACGACTCTCTACAAGGTGTTAAAATATGACTCTGACTGACTGTTTCACAGGGACAAGAGTATTTAAAGCGAACTAAAACGTCATTTCATGTACATGCACGAGGAAAGCATGGTGATTTCAAAATCTCACCATCGTAGTACAGAATGTCAACAAATATAATTAGAAATGACCTTGGTCACAACCAATCATTTACGTAACTTTTACCGACTGTTTACTTAACTCGACAAACCATGGCATGCAAAATCTCGTGCCCATGCGAGTCATTTTTACGTTCTAAATAAACACGACGTTTCTTTCAGAATGTCAGACCCTGCGAACATAATCATCATCACAATAATAATTACATATAATGATATAAAAATGAAATAAAAACAGAACTCAAATTCCAACACACAAGCAATTAAACTACATGGTCGTAAGAAATATAATAATAATTATTGGCATTACACCGGAAACATTCCTTAATCGCAACAACGTCTATACTGTAAAATTTACAATAACTATTATCGCGAATATATCTATAACTTAAATAACGTGGCCCTTAATTATGTTTATCTCCAAGTTTCGAAGATGCTGATACAATATCAATGGTCATGGCTTTATCTTTCTTTATATTATTAATGCAGTATTTCATTTTGTACCCACAAAGTGTCTCAAATAGATTTTGTTCTGCATCAAATGTTTGCGCCTCCGGTAATTGGCAGGTAGTGACCAGGCAATAGCGTATGTCATGAACAAATTAAATGAAGAAAAGAAATTGCTTTCCTGTAAGAGATTGAATGTTTATGCTATCCAACTGTTATGATTTGCATGTAAGGAAAGTTGACGTTTGTCGATTGGCAATATTATACCGTTCATGTAACAACTGTGTTAAACTGGTAAGGTTTATAGTCAGGCAGTAGATATTTGTTTAAAAGATAAAACAAAATAGCTTATGCCTAGAATACATAGGCTTTGACACTTATTCATTAATGTGACAGAAAAAAACGAAAGTAATATTTGGTTTAGTAAACTATAATAGGATAAACACATCTAAGGTGGATCGATTGCGGTAACGCATGTCCTTGGTGACTTGTTATAAAATTGCCGATTTTCACGAAAGCAGAAGGGTGCACTGAAAGAGACTTGGTAGCGAACGCACATGTGCGGGTCTTTATGGAACGGTCCGGGCGGATCAATATTTTTCTAGGCGGCAGACTGGAAAACAAAATCATGTAGCATGGACTATACTTACTGCAGGAGCGACACAATAACAATAGCGAATTTTTCTTGTGTAAAATACGGAAATACGGTACGTATCCAGATTTCTGGATATCACTTGCCCAACATTTACTCAAACATTTCATCAAATTCATAATTTGGACTTAATTCTTAATATATCCATTAAAGGAGGCAACAATGCATACAAATTATAGAAATTTGTAAGGGTCATCTTCGTTAATAAAGGGTCTTCCATCCACTTCATTCCATATCAACCCTTAGCATATCTAGTTGGCTGAAATGGTATGTACTGCTCTGCTAAGTGATTGGATGCAGCTGAACGACACTGGTCTAATCAGACCTTTTGCTTCATTTTCAATGGGACATTGTTTAGAATATAACAGTTTATGTACACAACATTACATCTCACGCATGCATTTCTCGGATCTAAACATTTTAATGAACTTTAATCACATAAATAGCTCTCTCAGTTGTTAATTGCATTCGATTGCGAAGTGTTAGGACTCTTTTATCCACAAGTTAGTACTTGTTAAAAACACCATCTCAGCTAACTAAATATGCCAAAGATTGATGGTTAGAAATGATGGTAGGGATTTTAAGACATGTATTTGACTTGTCAGTTCCATAACCTCTTGCTCTCGTCCAACCAGTAGCATTCGCAGATTTATAACTCACTTCCAACTCGGACATTTTCTGAGTTTCCTGAAACAAGCATGAACATATTTACTGGAACGATAACTGTTATAAAACTGTCGAACGAAGAAATCAAAGCTATATTCCTTAGAATAATAGTTATGACAGAAATTGCAAAAACTAAATACTAAACAACACAAACAAAACAAAACAAAATAATAATAAACAATTAATAAACACAATACCAACATCTTGTGCCATGCATTTTGAGTGTAACCTTTCGATAATGATGAAAACTGAATTCATAAATTAATTTTGTCAGGATGAGCGAGCGAGCGAGCAAGAGAGAGAGAATTTGCCAAATTTTCAACAATATTTTGTTGTTTCGACTCCATCTATATGAATGCATGTCCTGTTTAGAAAATCTTCTAAGGGACGGACACTCTGTAAGCCGAAAAGAATTTCCAGGAATCCAGGATAAGACAATTTCTGATTTTCTCCATGATGAGTGTTAAATCGTCAGCTGAGTAATTGAAACCAACATTGACATTCTCCGACTTAAATAACATTTTAAATATTGCCACCACAGTGGATGTACGATTGGTACCATTAAAAGTTAGGACCAAGGACACATAATAAGGAGACTTTTGGTGAAAACGTAATGTTGATATGACCAACGATTCAGACGAAGTAGCATAACAAGATTTTCAAGACTGATTCTGCTGGGGAACTGTGTGATCAAATTTAAATGGGTAATGACGATCAGAGGGATTTAGAACATAATCAGTTTGTTCCGCATCAGGATTCTGACGAACTGAAGGATAAAGGATAGGCGTAGTAATTTACAGAAAAATCAAACAATTTATTAGACGGAAATTTATTTCGCAAAAACAATAAACCGCAGTTTCACTCATCTACTTGTAAGTTTGGTCCGACTGTATGACTGACAGAAGAGTTGAAGATAAAAAACAGTTCAATACATTCGCAATTTCTCGATCAAGTCTTCTTTCGTTAATATCATAGGTGGTCCAAATGGCAGCTATCAACACAATAAGAACATTTGCGACCTTTTCAATCAAGTCAAGAATGAAACCTCAATTTAATTCGAATTATGGAGATCTAGAGTCAGAACCAATTTTGTTCATATGTCACAATAATAAAGAATGCAAAGTAACTATCAGAACATTGTCTGCTTTTTATGTCGCAATATTTGCTGCCATCCATCTGAGTCGAATTACCAAACCCAACAAATTTGTATGTATTCCAACAAGCACTTCCCAAATTATGTCTCGACCTAACGAAAAAAACAATTTTCCATTTGCTATTGGCATACATCTGAGGTATGACAAGTAGTATTTACCAGGAAGTTGCTAATGGCAGCATCAACAAGGGGCTGCTCATTATTATCATGTAGGACAAATAAACACTAATTATAGGTAACCAAGGGAAATCGGACATAGTATCGTTCCCAATTTATCTGACACGTGCTAATTATTAACATAATGATAGTAGCGTTCAAGATAATATGAAGAAAAGGGCATTCATCAGGTAAAGGGACCTACAGACACAGCCCCAGCAGGGTTAGGGTTAGGAGAAGGGGCCCAATGTAGATTTAGAAGGTTGCCCGCTTTCCAATGTTTAGAACTCTGGATTATTAATTAATGCACTCTATACTTCCATTTCAACTGAGACAAAGTGAAATCTACATTCCAGGATATTTTAAATAAATTCATCAACTGAGAATGCAAAGGCAGAACAATTCTGTTCACTCAGTATCTGCAAAACCGTCAATGAGTGTAAGAACAGTGCAGCAAGTTACCTGTTCACAAAGTATCTATCACCCTAGAATATATATGGGGGTGGGGTGTATATATATATATATTGACAAAATCGGCAAGATAACACACTTCCTAAAAGTCTAAAGGCCTTCAAACCTTGAAACTTAAACCAGTATTCTAATTTAAGTCTATGAAAGTTAATGCATGCAGGGATTAAATAAACTATTTTGGGTTAGTTTCATCTGTAAGATATTTGTAGTCAAGATCCTGGCGAAATCAATGTATATTTATTTATCCAACATATGACAGTCTTAAATGTTTTTCATGCCAGTGGCGAAATAGTAGCAATTTGCTGGTTGTTGTTGTTATGGGTTTAACGCCGTGTGCAGCACAAGACAGGCTATACATGGAGGCTGGTATAACTGCTGGAGCAAGAGTCCCGGAAAACCTCAGTAAGAACCACCAACCCATTGGTCGAACCCGAAAATCTAACACACTCGACAGAGGCTAGATGGCAGTGATAGCAAAAGGGTAGCGCTTAGGCCAATTGACCGAGTCCCCTCTTAATATATGTAACAAAAAGAAGTGAAACCAACAATTCAATTAAACTCAACAAGTCATTCATTTCCCTACATAACACAGTGACTATCAAAAGACACGTACAGTATTGCGAATTAAATCACAAATAACGCTAAATGTCTTATCACATGTCCAAAATGTACAGAATGTTTCGAATGACTTCCATTGTTCTTGAATGTTCTGATGTACCATAATGATCCAATCCAGAATGTCTTTGAATGAGTTCTCAATAATTCCAAAAATATGCTTTTAAGAAAATGTCAATGAACACTTAGTAATTCCAATGAATAACTTACATAAATAATTCCTCTCGAATTATATATGAAAAATACTGTAAACTCTGATAGCAAATGGATTCCAGAAACGGATCTAAGATAAGATGAATTATTTGTTTATATAGTCCCTATTTATACATATTTTCAGCTGACATAGATGTGAGTCATTCCAATGGAAAATTCCAATCAAATTGTAAACAAGTCTGTTTCTAAAATATTCGGAGTATATGTAATTTATATTTTTAATGTAGCTTTAAAAATTTTATTCATATCGCTAAAGTGTCTGCAATGTGGCAGTTGATAGTGACGTCTAGCACTGGGTCATCATGCCGCAGACATGTGGCATCATGTCCCACCCAGTCACATTATCCTGACACAAGTTCGACCAGTCCTAACACTAACTTCTTAATGTTGAGCGCCACGCGAGGCAGCTGCTAGTACGATTTTTGTAAGTCTTTAATATGTAATAGGCCGGGGTTTGAACCCGCACCCCATGCGGACGCTCTAACCATTTAGGCCACGGGAGCGGTCCTAAAATATTCGGAACTGAGAAAGCTATGTCAACATCTTATTAAAAGTTACTTATGTAAACACGTTGTTTACAAATGACTACAATGTTAAAGTACAATCTGTAATCATGGAGAAAATTTAAGCGCCAAATATAGATATACATAACAAGAGGTGTAGAAAGGATACTACAATGAACCAAATTGTTTTTTACAGTACATATTACTAAGTCTGTATTGAAAATTCTGAAAACAGGTCAATCAAGGGAGGGACGGACATGTGTGGTCTACAGTGTTCAGTTTTAGAAGTATCAAAGAAGGAGAGTACATGGTACCATGCTAGCAAGCCTGGTTTCCTTTTACTGAAATATGTATACATCTCGTGGTATTTATTTCCAATTAAATGATTGATACCTCTATATTCCAGAAATAGCTGTAGAAAGTTTCCACAACAACGTCGACGGCTGACAGATTGATATGATTGCGGTTGTAGATGACTAGTTTGTGGTCGGGCAATAACGTTTTTTGGTACACTAATCCACATGCTTTGGCTGTGGCAGAAACGTTCAATAAAGTGATCGATACATCTATATTCCAGAAATAGCTGTTGAAATATTTCACCACAAGGTGTCAAATGTCTACACTGTACCGACACTATTTAAATATTTAATTTTGCAGACCAAAGGATCTGAAGAATGGGCTTTGTAGTAGGCGTAGAAAGTTTCTCGCTGTTAATGTTTGCATACCGTCAAGGGCTTCAGGCAAATGTGGGAGCAGGATGTATTGATTTGATTTGGTATTGAACGTTTAGCAATTCCTGTCCTTCTAATCGTTTTAAAGATTATGTTCAAAGGTATAGGCAAGTAACTAATAGAGTGATAATATGTATATTTTTCATTTTAAGGTAAATTGTTTTGGCTCCATTCAAGGTGACTTATAGAATTTTGGTTCCTTGTTCTGAAAACCTGTTTCAAAAGAAACTGTCTATCATATTCTGGGAAATTATGATTAATGAGTCTAGTGTGATGATTACAGTCCCCACTCCCACATAATGATATACTTCCCTTTCGTTCCAGATGTCCACAGTAGAGTATAAAACCCACTCAGGAAAATCAGCAAGAATATGAGAGCCACGAAATATGTTTTCACACTTGGTCACACTACAATTCCGACAGTGATGAAATAAAGGTTCCTGAATAGAGTCGTGGCAAGTGCCATGAAAGACACACATATTAGGGATTTCAGTTTGAATTTCCTGAGAACATTGAAAAAAGATAGAATAACGTTTTCGTTCTTTACGTTTTCTTATTCTGGTTATTTAATAATTCCTCGGCTTTATTTTCATTTCTTTGAATGTAACACTGATTATCCAACTTGACGATTTGACCACAAATACGGCATCGTTTCTTTTCTGTACAAACATGTGATTTTTGTTATTGATAGGTGAGATGTTCTCCAAGAAAATTGGGCGCATTATTAATAATTCACCAGCACTTCTCTGCTGTTGGAACGTTTTCGTGCGATGTCGCTTGTTGCATTCTGGACTCACACATGTTTATCTGCAAGGAAGACATCA